>PVKP010041756.1:0-18540 GCA_004027715.1 Plecturocebus donacophilus | reverse complement strand
TTTTTTTTTTTTCTTTTTTTTTTTTTTTTTTTTTTTTTTTTTTTTTTTTTTTTTTTTTTTTTTTTTTTTTTTTAAGACGGGGTTTCACCATGTTGGTCAGGCTGGTCTTGAAGTCCTGACCTCAGGTGATCTGCCCGCCTTGGCCGCCAAAGTGCTTGGATTACAGGCCTGATCCACCACGCTCAGAGATATTTTTGTTTCTTGTGAAGAATTAAGAAACAAAAACAATCCAGAAAATGATTGGTTCTTTTAGGCCAATTCCATCCCTTCTGGATAACCAGATGTTAAATTGTGAGATCAGAGATGTTATTCATTAGTCCCAACAAGACGGCCCCGCCTTGCTGCTGCTTTAATTCCAGCTTCTGTTTATTTCCTTACAGTTTTCTATGAGAATGAGGTGGATGCAGGAAACACCCTGTCTCCTCTGTGTATTTTTGTAGTGGAATTTCTATTTAAGGGGTTCATTAAAGCATAGTATTTATACACATTGCTGGCATTGTTTTTTGTGTTTGAATAAAGGATTCTCCTAGGTAGCAAAGAGTGGTGGGTAAAAGGTGGCTGTGACCCAAGAGAGGAAGGCATCCACCGTATTACTGCTAAGGAAACAGAGGAACTGGGTCTAGTGAGGCGCTGAAGAACTAGAGTGCAGTTTGGGGAAAGGGTTAGATGGGGCATGAGCATGTCAAGATGTCGCGGCCGGGCGCGGGGGCTCACGCCTGTAATCACAGCACTTTGGGAGGCCGAGGCGGGCGGATCACGAGGTCAAGAGATCAAGACCATCCTGGCCAACATGCTGAAACCCCGTCTCTACTAAAAATACAAAAAATCTGGGCGTGGTGGCGCGCGCCTGTAGTCCCAGCTACTCGGGAGGCTGAGGCAGGAGAATTGCTTGAACCCGGGAGGCGGAGGTTGCAGTGAGCCGAGATCACACCACTGCATCCCAGCCTGGCGACGGAGCTAGACTCTGCCTCAAAAAAAAAGAAAAAAAAAAAAAGATGTCGCAGTGGCCAGAGTGTTCTAGAAATCCAGACTGAAGTCTCTGATCCCATCCACCCATCAGCTGTGGTCACACACCCTTGGAGCAGCCTGATTCCCACCCCATGTTATGACGACGAGGTGAGCGCAGACGTCACTCCAGCTCAGACATTCCGCAGTCTCCTCCCCTGAGGGAAACCAATACCTCCAGCCCAAATCTGCAAGAAGGCTGCAGGTGTGGGGGCTCTTCGGCACAGTCTTCTCTGGGCAACAAAAGAAGAATCAGTGGCCATAAAATACAGCAAAAGTCAAGGCTTGTTCCTTTAGGTTTCGAATTTACATTTTTGGGAGCAGTGTGATCTTGCAAGGCTAGCAGTGCATTAAGAGGGACTGAGCGTTTCCGTTTCGCCCTCCTCGTGCACTAGCAGCGCCACAGCTTCGCGGGAGCCGAGGACCCCACCGGCAGACCCGGGTGAAGTCCGGGAGGCTCCTAAGATGGCTGCGGCTGCTTCCAGGCACCGCCTCTTCCACGGCCCCGCCCACCGTACGTCAGCCTTCGCCCCGGAAGTGGAAGGCGGGCTGAGGTCAGAGAGCGGAACCGCTGCTGGGAGACGGCGGGAGCTCTTTCGCCATGGCTGCCGGGCCGATCTCCGAGCGGAACCAGGGTAACTGGAGGGGGAGAATCTGGAATGCGCTCGGCGTGGCGGGGAGGTCCCGACTAGGGCCAGCAGTGCTTCTGCAGGGGTGGGAAGCTGAACTCCTCGCTTCCCCAGAGGGCGCGAAACCGACCCGATGCCTGCTGGGGGCGGGGTGGCTGGGTGCTGGCTGAGGCCTGTGGGTGTGATAACTTCTATGTCCGATCCTCTGTTGCCTTCCCACCCAAAAAAGCAAAAAAATCCACCCAGAATACTAAATTAGGCTTGAGAGGATTTCCTGTGTTTTGGGAAGAAAGAGGTTTAAGGGTTAAACGTATTTTTTTTTTTTTTTTTGCTCCTACCCCACCCCCGTCCCCAATTCCTCCCGGTTGGGTTCCATCTTCCTGTTTCCATCACCTCCTTTCCCGTTATGCTCTCACCGTTGCCCTAACTTTCTGCTCCTTTCCTTCAGATGCCACTGTGTACGTCGGGGGCCTGGATGAGAAGGTTAGTGAACCGCTGCTGTGGGAACTGTTTCTCCAGGCTGGACCAGTAGTCAACACCCACATGCCAAAGGATAGAGTCACTGGCCAGCACCAAGGTGAGTACATGGCGAGGGACAAATTGCTCCTGGAGGGTCCCAGCAGTATTCACAACTGTTTTGGAATGAGATGAGCAATCTAAAGATTTTCTTTTTTATTTCTGGAGCCATTCTCAAGTAAAGTGAGGATGTTTCTTGTTCTCTGTGATTCGAGGGTAGGCGAGTTTTACACCATTTTGAATCTCTTCACTTGCTTGTTAACCTCCTCTTCTCCATTTCTTCAGGCTATGGCTTTGTGGAATTCTTGAGTGAGGAAGACGCTGACTATGCCATTAAGATCATGAACATGATCAAACTCTATGGGAAGCCAATACGGGTGAACAAGGCGTCAGCTCACAACAAAAACCTGGATGTAGGGGCCAACATTTTCATTGGCAACCTGGACCCTGAGATTGATGAGAAGTTGCTTTATGATACTTTCAGCGCCTTTGGGGTCATCTTACAAACCCCTAAGATTATGCGGGACCCTGACACAGGCAACTCCAAAGGTTATGCCTTTATTAATTTTGCTTCATTTGATGCTTCGGATGCAGCAATTGAAGCCATGAATGGGCAGTACCTCTGTAACCGCCCTATCACCGTATCTTACGCCTTCAAGAAGGACTCCAAGGGCGAGCGCCATGGCTCAGCAGCCGAACGACTTCTGGCCGCTCAGAACCCACTCTCCCAGGCTGACCGCCCTCATCAGCTGTTTGCAGACGCACCTCCGCCACCCTCTGCCCCCAATCCTGTGGTATCATCTCTAGGGTCTGGCCTTCCTCCACCAGGTGAAGCTTTTGGTTAAAATATGTTTGTCTTTAAGGTTGGGGGAGAGGGGCAGGGGAAGAAGAAAAGAGTCTGAAAGAGGGACGTTGAGTCAGTGAGGCATGGGAAGAGTGATGGGAAGTGGTGGAGGAGAATGTTGTTGGATTTCTTTGGGAGGCTGAAGTTGTTTGACAGTTCTAACATTGCTTTTGATTTTAGAGCACTGGGAGAAGGGGCAAAGAACTCACCCTGGCTGGAGAGGCCAGATATGGTCAGGCTCTTTAAAGACATTTTCTCCTCACTACCATTAACTCTTCCTTCTTCCATTTCCTCTACAGGCATGCCTCCTCCTGGCTCCTTCCCACCCCCAGTGCCGCCTCCTGGAGCCCTCCCACCTGGGATACCCCCAGCCATGCCCCCACCACCTATGCCTCCTGGGGCTGCAGGACATGGCCCCCCATCGGCAGGAACCCCAGGGGCAGGACATCCTGGTCATGGCCACTCACATCCTCATCCATTCCCACCAGGTGGAATGCCCCATCCAGGTAGGTGTGCTCTTTGGGCAAGGGAGGGAAGAGCCTGGCAGAGTATCTCTATCACCACTCACGCTGCCGCCCTCTGTTCCAGAGTTTTCCTTTCCTTCAGACATTCTCTTACAAAAACATACAAAATACTCTCAACAGCTACCAGTCTGAAATCATTTCTTACGTTTTTCTGACAGGTAGACTATACTTGCTGTTTTTTGTTTCTTTAACCTTTAGTTCCATTCTCTCCTCTAACTCCACCTCAAAGTGTCGACCTAATTGCCAAATCTCGGGGACAGTTCTCCTTATCTGGTTTGACCTCTGATGTACTTGAAACGAGTCCTGTTTGAAATTCCTGTCTCGGCTGGGCACGGTGGCTTATGCCTGTAATCCCTGCATTTTGGGAGGCCAAGCTGGATGGATCACCTGAGTTCAGGAGTTTGAGGCCAGCCTGGCCAACATGATGAAATCCCATCTGTACTAAAATACAAAAGATTAGGTGGGCATGGTGACATGTGCCTGTAATCCCAGCTACTGGGGAGGCTGAGGCAGGAGAATCCCTTGAACCTGGGCAGCGGAGGTTGCAGTGAACTGAGATCGTGCCACTGCACCCCAGCCTGGGCAACAAGAGGAAAAACTCTGTCTCAAAAAAGAAGAAAAAATAAATAAATTCTTGGCTGGGTGTGGTGGCTCACATCTGTAATCCCAGCACTTCGGGAGGCCGAGGTGGGCAGATCACCTGAGGTTGGGAGTTCAAGGCCAGCCTGACCAACATGGAGAAACCCCATCTCTACTAAAAATATAGTAAATAGCCCAGCATGGTGGCACGTGTCTGTGGTCCCAGCTACTCGGGAGGCTGAGGCGGAAGAATCGCTTGAACCCAGGAGGCAGAGGTTGCAGTGAGCTGAGATTGTGCCACTGCACTCCAGCCTGGCGACAGAGTGAGACTCCATCTAAAAAAATTTTAAAAATACAAAAAATTAGCCAGGTATGGTAGCACATGCCTGTAATCCCAGCTACTTGGGAGGCTGAGGCAGGAGAATTGCTTGAACCAAGGAGGCGGAGGTTGCAGTGAGCTGAGAGCACGCCATTGCACTCCAGCCTGGGCAACAAAAGTGAAACTCTGTCTCAGAAAACAAACAAACAAACAAAAAACAAAACAGAAATTCTTGTCTCTTGGCTTCCGCTTTTTTAGATCCTCCCCCTCTCTCTGACTCCTTAATCTTAGCCACCACCATAGACTTTTGTCGACTTGTGTGTAGATTTTTATGCTTGTTTCTCCTTTCTGCATATATGTATAGTTTCAATTGGCATATACACTGATGCCTCCTAGATCTGTATGTCTAGTTCGTAGCTGTTAACATTCCAGATCCTTAATGCTGCTGCTTAATAGACAGTGCCACTTTTCTATCCCTCTCCTTCAAACCTATTCTTCCTCTAGGATTCGTTTCTTTCAGGTGCTTAATTCATGCATCTGAGAGCTATGTTTGACTGTGACGTATTACCCCACTCTTAATACCAAGTCTTACGTGTGCCAGTGGCATCTCTCCCCATGGCCAGTGCCCTAGTTCAGTCATTCCCTCATTATTTTACACTTAATTTACTGCAGTAATGTCTGGCCACCTTGACTCCAGTTTTCCCTAACTTCGATCTACTTTCACAGAGAAAGTTTTATAAAACGCAGGTGTGCACACACATGCTCAAAATTCCTCTGTTGCTCCTTTTACCTACACAGTAAAACCCAAACTCATTACTGTAGCATTCATAGCTCTTTATGGTTTGGCCCCTGCCCCTCATTTCCATAACTGCGTTTTGCTCCTGATACTGAGTTACTGGCATTTCCTGGAACATACTGTGCTGTTTGACACACTTGTGATTTGTACATGGTAATCTTTCTGCTTGGGACGCTCTCTTTCCACGATCTTACCCTCTTGAAACACTCATGCTTTAGAATCAGATCTTTGCTTAGACAGTACGTCCTCTGCTACTTTCTCAAATCCTATCAGCAGGGTTGTCTCTCTGCTTGTTACGTACTTCAGCATGACCATTCAGTGCCTGTCATGGAAGAAGCAAGCAGAGGGCAAGGCGTGGAGTGACTGGTTGGTTTGTGCTGTTGGAATGGGCTCAAGGATAAGGAGCACTTTTTACTACCCTTTCTTTTTGGTTTTTTTTTTGAGACGGAGTCTTGCTCTGTAGCCCAGGCTGGAGTGCAGTGGCCTAATCTCGGCTCACTGCAACCTTCGCCTCCCGGGTCCTGGTTCAAGCAGTTCTCCTGCCTCAGCCTCCTGAGTAGCTGGGATTACAGGCACGCACCACCATGCCTAGCTAATTTTTCTATTTGTAGTAGAGATGGGATTTCGCCATGTTGGCTAGGCTGGTCTTGAACACCTGACCTTGTGATCTACCTGCTTCGGTCTTCCAAAGTGCTGGGATTACAGGCGTGAGCCACTGCACCTGGCCGTTTTTTGTTGTTGTTGTTATTTTTTTGGTGACAAGGTCTCACTCTGTCACCCAGGCTGGAGTGCAGTGGCATAGTCATGGCTTACTGTAGCCCTGACCTTCCAGGCCCAAGTGATCCTCCCACCTCAGCCTCATGAGTAGCTGGGACTGTAGGCACTCAGCACCAGGCCTCGCTAAGTAAAACAATTTTTTTTGATAAGGACTGTTACTGTGTTGCCCAGGCTGGTCTCAAACTCCTGGGCTGAGGTGATCCTCCCACCTAGGCCTCCCGAAGTGCTGGGATTATTGGCATGAGCCACTGTGCCCAGCCACCCTTCTTTTCTAGACCCTTTTTCCTATATAGTCCTCTTTCTGATGTCACTCTCTTTCTAATTTTGTTATCTTCCTTTCTCCATTTTCTTTGCCCTCTTCTCTATCCTTGTCTCTTTTCATTTTGTGCCTGTTTTATTTTCATAGGGATGTCTCAGATGCAGCTAGCACACCATGGCCCTCATGGCTTAGGACATCCCCATGCTGGACCCCCAGGCTCTGGGGGGCAGCCACCGCCCCGACCACCACCTGGAATGCCTCATCCTGGACCTCCTCCAATGGGCATGCCCCCCCGAGGGCCCCCATTCGGATCTCCCATGGGTAAGTTGGCGCTAGCCACCTCCCTCACCTGCACCTGTCATGTTCTTACAGCTCCCTGTAGGCACACCCCTTGTCCCACGCCTTTACTAACTTTTCTTTCACTTCTTGCAGGTCACCCAGGTCCTATGCCTCCACATGGTATGCGTGGACCTCCTCCACTGATGCCCCCCCATGGATACACTGGCCCTCCACGACCCCCACCCTATGGCTACCAGCGGGGGCCTCTCCCTCCGCCCAGACCCACTCCCCGGCCACCAGTTCCCCCGCGGGGCCCACTTCGGGGCCCTCTCCCTCAGTGAATTCACGTTTTCCTTCCTCCTGTTACATCTTCCCAATGTCTTTTCGATTCCCTGGACCAATCAAAGATGCCGTGGCTCCTCGGGGCTAAGGCACTAATCTCTTTCAGTACCCCACCCCATTCCCCTTTTTAATGTAACTTTTTCCACAGGAGGTACTACTTTTTTATGTTGGTCCTGAGTATTTTGCAGATGCACAGAGAAAATAAAACTAAACTCCTTGTTTAGTTGTGGTGTTTTCCTTGACAACAGTACCTTTTCTCTTTTTCTTTAAGAAGAGACGTCATTAGCCAGGTGTACTGGCGCGCGCCTGTAGTCCCAGCTACTCTGGAGGCTGAGGCAGGAGGATTGCTTAAACCCGGGAGGTTGCAGCGAGCTGAGATCGCACCACTGCACTCCAGCCTGGGCGACAGAGTGAGACTCTGACTCAAAAGAAAAAAGAGATGCCAGAGTAGCATGAAAAGATGGTAAGGGAGGAGTAGGAGCAAGGGTGCTTACTCCACATTGTTTTCTGTTTTTTGAGACTGAGTGTCACTCTGTCACCAAGGCTGGAGTGTGCTGGTGCGATCACGGCTCACTGTGGCCTTACCTCTCAGGCTCAGGTGATCCTCCCAAGTAGCTGGGACCACAGGCGTGTGCCACCACACTCAGCTAATTTTTGTATTTTTTGTGTAGATGAGGTTTTGCCATGTTGCCCAGGCTGGCCTTGAGCTCCTGGGCTCAAGCGATCCTCTGCCTCAGCCTCCCAAAGTGCTGGGATGACAGGCATGAGACACCGTGCCCAGCTGGATTATTTTAAAGTGAGAGCAGATGTACCTGGAGATAGCCTGGCAAAAAAGAAATAGCGTGCCCCAAGCAATTCATTGCAGCACCATTTGTAATGGTAGTAGATTGGAAACAACGCACCTCTCCCAGCAGTCAAGGGACTGGTTGAATAAACGTTTTTATGTTTATACAATAGAGTACTGTGCAGTTGTAAAAAGGAATGAGGAAGACCTCTACATACTGCTGTGGAGAAATCTCCAAGTGAAGAAAATAATGTGTATAGTATGTATATACTGTGTGCTACCTTCTCTAAGGGTGGCGTATACGTATGTGTTTAACGTTTTTAAAAATGGATAAAGCAGATACTAATGGAAATTGATAATACTGGGGAGGGAGGGAATATTGAGGGAAGTTGGATGTCTCTGAGTACTGTGTTCATGTGTTTTTCATTTGGAACAATATAGATGTCTTATATAATTATGAAACAAAGTTAAAATGAGTAAATGGAGACAGTAAATGTTCCATATGTGTTCCATTTGCTTCTGTTTCTACAGATGTCTAAGCAGTCAGATAAGGAGTTTGTATTTCAGTTTTTTTTTCTCCTTCTCAGTCCTTGCAAACCTGATTTTCATCACATTCAAATCTGAGTTTAAAGACTTTTCAGTAGGCTCAATCCAATGGCTTTTTTCTCCCCTATGTTCCTGGCCACATTTCATCCTGTTAAGTTACTCCTCTTCTCCCCTCTCTTCCCCTTTTCTTTTCTCTCCTTTTCTTTTTTCTTTTCCTTCTTTTTTGAGATAGAGTCTCACTCTGTTGCCCAGGTGGAGTGCAATGGCACACTCAGCTCACTGCAACCTCCGCCTCCTGGGTTCAAGTAATTCTTCTGCCTCAGCCTCTCAAGTACCTGGGATTATAGGTGCGTGGCACCATGCCTGGCTAATTTTTTGTATTTTTAGTAGGGACAGGGTTTCACCATGTTGGTCAGGCTGGAAGTCACCCCTTTCTTGAAGTGCCCTCTTTGGCTTATGTAACCATAAACTTAACTAAATTCTAGGCAAGAAAAGTGAGCCTGGCCCTAGGCAAGTCACCTTAAAGGGAAGAGATGTCTCCCTGCCAGCAGGACTTGGCTATAACCTAATTGAAAATGTTAACATATTTAAATAAAGAATGTTGTCAACCTGGCCGTGTGTGGTGGCTTACGCCTGTAATCACAACACTTTGGGGAGGCAGAGGTGGGTGGATCACTTGAGATCAGGAGTTCAAGACCAGCCTGGCCACCCTGTCTCTGTTAAAAAACAAAAATTAGCTGGGCGTGGTGGCGTGTGCCTTTGGTCCCAGCTGCTTGGGAGGCTGGGGCAGGAGAGTCGCTTGAATCCGGGAGGTGAAGGTTATGGTGAGCCGAGATCCGCCACTGCACTCTGGCCTGGGGGACAGAGGGAGACTCCATGTAAACAAACAAAAACAAAACCAAACCTGAAGAGGGGTCAGCGATGAAAGCCTAGTAAAGGGAGCGTCCCTGAGGCCAGTCTAAGCACCATCCTGGAAAGAGTGATTGAGCCATCAGATTCAGAGTAGTCCAGGAGTGCTGGCAAGGCTGCCTGTAGCCAAGAGGTGGGGGTAGAAGACTGTTGCCAAGAAGTTTTCTGGACCCATTGGCATGGCTCTTATTGGAGATGGCCAGATGCCATTAAAGATACAAATCCTCCAGTTACGTTGTGCATTCATACATTGACATTGATTCTGATTTGGCTTCTGGGAGAAGATGTACTAGACATGTAGGCATGAATTTTCAGTCTGAGTGACAGTTAAATATTTATGATAAATTGATATTTATGTATTAGGGCTTTGTAGTGCAGAAGTTTGTGAACTCTGTTGGCACGAATGATTATTTCCAAGATCCAGCTTTGGAGGCTGCAAAGCCCAGGCCCGCATCCGTCAGCCTTCTCCATGTATATCTTAGCATTCTGAAACCTCCACGTTTGGTAAGGTAGAATCACGTGCTGTTAGATCTGAAAGGGACCTGATGCAGCGTCTAGTCCAAGCCCCCTTTTGCAGATGAGAAAGCTGAGGTTCACAGATGTGGAGGACTTAGTCTGCTAACAGTTGACAGCTCTTAGTGGTGAGAATCCGGGTCCGAGCCCAGGTCGGTGCTGTCCGGAATGTCCTGACCGTATCTGGCATAGACACATTCAGATGTATTTCCCCAAATCACCGCATTCCCTCCGTCCTACAGTAGGGATGGTCATCAGGTGTCACCAAGTGGTTTGTCTTGGATCTCTGAGTCCAGGTTATTGGTGCAGGAGCAAAGGGAAGATGAAAGGAAAAGCTGAACTCGATTTACTGCTTCCTGCCTGGGAAGTGCAAGTGTGCGGGGTGGAGAAGGGTGTCGGGAGGGATCCTGTTTGAGTCCTTGGAGCGGAGTAATGGAAGGGGAAATGGGCTGGTCAGGTCTGTGAAGGGCCCGCCGGCCTCCCAGTGCTCCTGCTACCACCAGGATGGACGAGACGAGGACTGCACGGTGGACGGGAGCCCGGGCTGACTTGTGAGGAACGAGAGGGAAGGAATCCAGGGCCCTCGGACTGGCGGCTGAGGATGGAAACCGCAGCTTGTTACCTGCTTTCTTCAGGTCAACCTGGAGTCTGAGCACTCCGGATGTGGGAGACTTGTGCACAGTTTGAGAGAGTGCAGAAGGCCAAGGGGCTGTTTTGAAGGCAGCAAGGGCCCCCGAAATTCCTGGGTCCTGCCAGCCTGAGACGGGGGCGAAGGAAGGGGCTGCCGCGCTCCCCCCTCCGCCTTCCCGCTCGTCCTCCGACCGTCCCTGTTTCTTTAGCGCTCTCATCTTCCCCTGGG
Organism: Plecturocebus donacophilus; assembly: GCA_004027715.1. NCBI lineage: Eukaryota > Metazoa > Chordata > Mammalia > Primates > Pitheciidae > Plecturocebus > Plecturocebus donacophilus. Next base: position 8,060 of record PVKP010041756.1, on the reverse strand, counting down.
AAGGGCTGCGTGCCACGTGCAGCTGTTCCTGCGACACCCGCGGCCCTTTCGTCCTTCCTCCCATCCTCTTTCCTCCCCCCCAACAATGGTCTCTCCCGACGCTCGGCGGCGCGGGTGGGGGCGGGGCTGGAGGGAGCAGGTCTGCATTGCCGCGTCCCCGGGGCCCGGAGCGGTCGCCGTCCTCGCCCGGGGCTCCTGACGGGGGGATCCCAGCCCAGGTGAGACCCCTCTCTTCGCCGCTCCCCTCTACCCCGCCCCGGCAGAAGCATCTTCGCCTTGCCTTGCAGCCATTTTACACTCCGATGCTTGCCTATGGGGGGGTGAGGGGCGGTGGGTTGGGGACGGACGTTGGTTTCAGTTGTGCTCTTCAGGTGACACACGCACACGCACACGCATGCATAATGTTGGTGAACGGGGAGGGGGGCTGTTTTCTCTGCCTTAACCGAGTCCCCGGTACCGTCTTCGGAGGTTGACGTGGCGCGGCTGCTGTGAGGTGGGATGGGGTTCCCTCAGACTCCGATCCCCTCCTCACCGTGACGGCCCCGCCGCCAGGGTGAATGATAATGACCTTGGCTGGGGCCGAAGAATGGACGCCGCCCCAGTGTGCGCGCCCGGACTTGGGTGGGTGTGGGGGCCGGGGAAGAAGGGCAGGTGAAGGATGGGGGAAGGGGAGTGAAGACCGGGAATCCTGGGGAGGCAGATCGCGAGCAGCCGGGCGTCGGCTCCAGGGCGGGGGAAGGGGCGCCGAACGAAGGTGGGCGCTTGTCTAGCGGCGGGACCGAGGGTGCGGGAGGGGCTCAGAGCAGCGATGTGGCCACTTCGGGGGCCTTTCCCTTATTCCGGAGCGAGCGAGATGGAGTGTGGGGGTCGCTGCCCGTGCTGACGGGGCGGTCCCTGCCTGCGCGTGCGGAGGTCCCTCCCTGCGGCCCCCCACCTCTTCGTGTTCCTCAGCCTGCATTCTCAGGTGACACCTTCATTTCTGTCCCTCGGAACCGTGGGCGCCCCCATCTTCCTAACCCCGGGGAGGGTGTGGGGAGGGGAGGCGCAGCCTCGATGGTCCTGCGTGGGGGCTGAGGCTCAGTGACCCGGCTGTCATGGGGAAGGGTGCTCCCGCACTTCCCACATTCTACCCCCGCCCCACTGACGTGTTGATAAGTGACAGCTTCTTAATGACCTTGTCACCTGTGAGCTCGGAGGCCCTGGGGATCTGGGTGGCCCCCAGAGTCAGGGGCTTCGGCTGGAAGGAGGGTGCGGGTTCTGGACCCTCCTCGGTTCCAGGGCTGGACAAGCTGTTCTGAAAGGAAGCATTTGCTCTGGAGTCCCCTGCCTGTCTCCACCCTCTGCAGAAAATCTGGGCACATTGTCTCCTGTCAGTGAAGTCAGCTAGCCTTAGGGCCCTTGTTACCCTGAACCCTGTCTCCTTTAACCTCCACCTCTCCCAGTCTTGTCTCTCTCCCACAGGCTGAGCCGCCCTGTGCTGTTTTGGGGCTAAAAATAGCAGCACTTCCTCAGCAGGTCAAAGAATTTTGTCTTCTTTCTCTGTCTCCTGACCTCCTGGGCTTGCTGGCCCCGGGGGAGCTGGCTGTTGAGCCCTCGCATCCCGCTGTGGCTGGGGAAACCTGCGCCCCACACGCCCCTCTCGGGGAAACAGGGTCGGCAAACAGGATCTGGCTCCTGGAGGGTCCTGCCTGCTTCGGGCGGAGGGGAGATTCTGGTCAGGAAAGGGGGGAGCTAGCAAATTGCCATGCGCTGAGGGGATCCCGCAGTGCCAGCTCTTTCATGGGGGATGGTTGGGCCCTGAACCATGAAGAAAAGGTGACATAGGGGTCACTGCTTCTGGTCACCGTGGTCCACTGCTTACATCTGTCCTGAGGGGGTGAGGCCCTGCTGGCTAGGGCTGCTCTCTGAGCCACACAGCGTTGCTTACCCTCTTCTACCAGGGTATGTGTGTGCATGTGTGTGCGCGCGCGTGTATGTGCATGTGTGTGTGCGTGTGCGCATGTGTGTGTGCGTGCGTGTATGTGCATGTGCGTGTGCGTGCATGTGTGCGTGTGTGCATATGTACATGTGTGCGTGTATGTGTATGCGTGTATGCATGTGTGTGCGTGCGTGTGCACGTGTGCGTATGTGCATGTGTATGTGCATGCATGTGTGTGCGTGTATGTGCATGCGTGTACGTGTGCGTGTGCGCATATGTGCATGTGTGCGTGTATGTGCATGTGTGTGCATATGTGCATGTGTATCTGTGCGTGCATGCGTGTGCATGTGTGTGTGTGCATGTGTGCGTGTGTGTATGTGTATGTGTGTACGTTTGTGTGTGCGTATGTGACATTTAATGCAGGCCCTGGATGGGTGGGAGCACTGTGCGTGTGTGTATGTGTATGTGTGTACGTTTGTGTGTGCGTATGTGACATTTAATGCAGGCCCTGGATGGGTGGGAGCACTGGAGGCAGGATATTTTTAGGGGGATAATTTCTGATCAGAATCTACGCCTGCTTCCTCTGCTCCTGTGAAGGAAGGGGGGCTCTCCTGTGCCTTCCTCTGGAGAATGCCTTTTTTGGGGAGACACCCAAACCCCCTCTATTCTACATCTGCCTCCTACGCAATGCGGTGTTTATGGACTCCTTCCTTGAGTCCTGGAGGAGGAGTAGAAAGGATTAAGGGGGATTAGGAAGCGAGGCCCTGGAGGGATGAGATGCAACTGTGGGCCTCAGACCCTCATGTTGGAAATGTGCTCCTTGCAACAGTCATTTGCATTCTCACCCCCATCAGTGGAAGGGGACCCATCTATGTCATTCTGAGGCAAGGTAGCAGTGGACCGTCATCACCTCTTTCTTAGCTTTTGATCTTTCTTCCGGTTTACTTGGGTTCCAGGTCCCCCTTTTCTGCGTCTTTCCTTGTTTTTCTGGAGGTAGCTAATGTGGGTGCAGCTGTTGGAATTAGTTGACACACCGACAGAGGGGTCTTAGGACTCTGTTTTGCAGTAGAGTATCTACTGTGAGATTACATTCTCACATCAACTCCAAGAAACAGTCTCCCAATTTAATTATCTGCAATTAAAATATATGGACACTGGGGCTTGGAGGTTACCTGCCCTGACCGAGATCCGTTAGTAAGTGGCAGAGTTGGGGTTCAACTCAGGTCACCTCTAATGGTCATGTGCTTTGCCCTGAACCAGCGTTCTCCTTGCCAGTGTCCCTTCCTGCTCCTCATTCTCAAGAGCATCCAAGATGGCTTTTGTCTGGGGACCTTATGAGGTAGTATAGGGCATTTCACTATATTACTGTCACCACAAAAGTCATCGCTAATGTTTATTCATCACTTTTTTGTGCCAGGTGACTTGTGGTAAGGAGTATAGATACATCCTATCATTCAATCCTTAATTTCTCTTTTAAAACAAGGAGAAACTGAGGCTTGGTCCCTTAGCTAGTATCTGCCAAAACAGGAAGTCATACCCAAGTTTGTGACTCTGGAAGGTGAGCTTTTCCCCGTTGGGTTATGTGGAGCGAAATCCCTCCTTGGTGAGGCCTGTAATCATGGGAGCTGAGGGAGGGACAGTGGAAGCCCACCTGCAGATGCCAGCAGCGGACTGACGGCCACAGGTTGGGGGGCTTGTCCTCTTACACATTCTCCGCAACTCCACCCCCAGTAAGAAACCCGGGCAAGACTAAAGAAGGGAATTCTGGCTTCTCGTATTTCCTGTTTAGTTCTTTGCAGGTTGGGCACGAAGCAAGGGCTGGGGTGGGCTCGGGTTAGAAGGGAGGGCTCAGGGCAGGTGACTGTGACTCTGGAGCAAATTCCACAGGCTGGGCCTCCAAGCCAAGGTAAGGGGACTTCTATGCGAGTGACCCAGTTGGCCCAGATCGCCACCCCGTTTTAGTGTGTGGACGGGAGCCTAAGGCAAGGAGACCGTCTCTGAACCACATGGTCCCGACGGGGCTCTGGGCTGACGGGCTTTATATTGGCCTTCACCATCTTAGGACTCACAGCTTCCCTTTTCTCGCTGCTGTTTTTGTCTAGGTCTCCAGAGGCTCGTGGAAGAGCAGCAGGCGACCCTTCCTGAGTTATCCCGGCTAAGCCCCCAGCCTGGCTCCCCATCTCCCTTCCGCCTCCAGGCAACTGAACTGGGTACAGGCAGCAGAGCTGCTCTCCCTCCTTTTCTCTCCTAGGCACTCACTGGCTGGACCTGTTTGCTATTTTTTGTGTGCCTAGAGATACTGGAGTACACTTCATCTAAGTAACCGGGGAGGGGTCTTTTTGACTCTACGAGTCGGTGAGCGAAAAGCTGGAAAAGCAGCAGGAGGTGGAGGAGCCCCATCATGGAAGAGGGCTTCCGAGACCGCGCAGCTTTCATCCGCGGGGCCAAAGACATTGCTAAGGAAGTCAAGAAGCACGCGGCCAAGAAGGTAGTGAAGGGCCTGGACAGAGTCCAGGACGAATATTCCCGAAGATCCTACTCCCGCTTTGAGGAGGAGGACGATGATGACGACTTCCCCGCCCCCACGGATGCCTATTACCGAGGCGAAGGGACCCAGGACGAGGAGGAAGGTGGCGCGTCCAGTGACGCCACTGAGGGCCACGACGAGGATGATGAGATCTACGAAGGGGAATATCAGGGCATCCCCCGGGCAGAGTCTGGGGGCAAAGGCGAGCGGATGGCAGATGGGGCGCCCCTGGCTGGAGTAAGGGGGGGCTTGAGCGATGGGGAGGGCCCCCCTGGGGGCCGCGGGGAGGCACAACGACGGAAAGAACGAGAAGAGCTGGCCCAGCAGTATGAAGCCATCCTGCGGGAGTGTGGCCACGGCCGCTTCCAGTGGACGCTGTATTTCGTGCTTGGTCTGGCGCTGATGGCTGATGGTGTGGAGATCTTCGTGGTGGGCTTCGTGCTGCCCAGCGCTGAGAAAGACATGTGCCTGTCCGACTCCAACAAAGGCATGCTAGGTGAGACATGCGGGCGCCAGTCCTATCCCCTCAAACTCTGGAAACCTCCCTGCTCCTGAAAATTGCTCTTATCCTTACCACTGGGTTCCCGGGGACCCTGCACCCAAGATGTTCCCACAGGGATCAGGGTTCCTCTGCAGAGTCTCCCCTCACAGCCCCTCTTCTTGGCCTTGAATGTGAAAGGGGGGCTTGTGGGAGGGCAGCTGGGGCTTGGGTTGGTGGTGGGTGGTGGTCTGCCTCGTTCTGCAGGAGGTGGCTGTGGTGCGATGGTCCCTGACCTTTAATGTTTCTTCACAGCTTTCCCTTTCGGTATCCGTTCCCTTTCCCTGCCTGGGGAACAAGAAGCCAGTATCCAAACTCCCTGGTATAAGTGGGGAGAGTCAGTTTGGGGTGCTCGGGGACGGGGAGGTCCTGGATCTTCTATGGCAGAAAAGCTGCTTAGACTTTCTCTCAGTCAGACGGGAGTTTCGGGGACAGGATGTGGTCTTTGATGGCCCTCCATGACGGGGACCCTGAGGAAGAAACGTGTAGAGTCACAGAGAAAGAATCTAGGCCTTACTCTGCCACCAAAGTGCCATGGGGGCTTGGACAGCTCTCTTCCGGGGCTTGGTTTGGGCATGGGAAAATGCAAAGTTTGGAGCAGATTATTTTAAAGATGAATTCCAGCTCCGGTTTTAGGAAGGAAGTAAAAAGCAAGAGAGTTTTTGGATCAGAAATGTTGAGACTGGAAGGAATAAAAGATGGATTTTGTGTGGGAGATTTCCTGGGAAGATGAAAGGAACTGGAGCCCCTTTTCCAAGGAACAAGTGAGAGCGCTCCTGCTGCTTGGCGGCGTGAAAGCAGGGAGAATGGAGACGACCCTGGGGTGGTCTGGGCTCCTAGGCAGACCCATTTCTCCCTCAAAGTGAGCCAGGGGCAAGGTGTCACTGTGCGCGCGCGTGTGCGTGTGTGCGTGCGTGTGTCAGAGTGAGACAGAGTGGGGCATGAGACAGAGAGGAGAGCGCGGACAGTTGTCGGTTCCCCCGTGTCTTCATTCCTGCCTTTGCGCCCCTGGCCTGCAGAGATGGCCTTGGGTCTTGGCTCACACGGCGCGTTTTCTCTCACTTGCTCTAATCTCTGGGTAGACTTAGCTTCTAGCAGTCCCGCAGCTCCTGCAGCGCTCGTCTCCTGGGAGGAGCGGGCGTCTGCTCACGGCCCTCCAACTCTCTCCTCCTTCCAGGCCTCATCGTCTACCTGGGCATGATGGTGGGCGCCTTCCTCTGGGGGGGCCTGGCCGACCGGCTGGGCCGGAGGCAGTGCCTGCTCATCTCGCTCTCCGTCAACAGCGTCTTCGCCTTCTTCTCATCTTTCGTTCAGGGCTACGGCACTTTCCTCTTCTGCCGCCTCCTGTCTGGGGTTGGGTGAGTGTCTGCTTCCCCAGCCCCTCGAGGGCAGGACTGCGCCTTGGCCACTGTCGCATGTTTAGGCGCAGCACAGCGCCAGGCGCACCGAACGCACCTTCAGTCTGTGTGAGTGGATGGATGAGTGAGATCCTTCCTCCAACCGTCTTCAGGCCGGCTCCTCCCTGCCCAGGACGTGGCTGCTGCTGTCCAGGGTGCTGTTCCACGGCAGCCCACTCGCGAGTCCCCCACCCAACCTCTAGCTCCATTTTTGAGCCTGCCTCCACGAAGAGGCCAGTGGGCCTCGGCCCCAGCCCTGGGCTCCTGTGGACCTAGAGTTTCCCCTACCGGAGTCTCCACATCCCCTGCTTTCCGCAACAGGCCTTGCTGACACCCACGCCCGCCCGCCCCTCCGCCACCCAGGCATGGCAGGCACGCTCCTTTCTGGCCACTCCCACAGCCTCTGCCCTTGGAGGCCTTTTGCTTGCCTTTTTTCTCTGGAGGTTTCTCCTTTTTTCTGCAATTATCTTCCTTCCCTTCCAACTCCGTAAGTCATTTTCAAGACTTAAGATTTGCTCCTTCCCTTTCCCTGAGACCCGCTTGCCTGTTTCCCATGGTCCCAAGGATGGGTCTTGGTGGCTGGCCCAGAGGGGAGCTTGTAGGGCTTTCTGTGTGAGATGGAGTCTCTTCAAAGCCTGGAGATGAAGGGGCCTCAAACCCAGAGCAGTGGGGCAGGGGTCAGGACTCGGGTCATTCGCTGATGCAGATTCTTGAAATGCACCCAGGATTGGAGGGTCCATCCCCATCGTCTTCTCCTATTTCTCCGAGTTTCTGGCCCAGGAGAAACGAGGGGAGCATTTGAGCTGGCTCTGCATGTTTTGGATGATTGGTGGCGTGTACGCAGCTGCTATGGCCTGGGCCATCATCCCCCACTACGGTGAGCAGCCCCCAGAATCCACCCCAGGTTATCTCCGCCCTCCCTCGCCTGCCATGCCCGCTGTGGTGGGCTCCCCAGCCTCTGGCCTCTCTGCTGACGCAGTCACCCTCTCTCCGCCAGGGTGGAGTTTTCAGATGGGTTCTGCCTACCAGTTCCACAGCTGGAGGGTCTTCGTGCTCGTCTGCGCATTTCCTTCCGTGTTTGCCATTGGGGCTCTGACCACACAGCCCGAGAGCCCCCGTTTCTTCCTGGAGGTGATGGCGCTGAGCTGTGTGGCGTGGGGTTGGGTGCGGGCTGTGGAGTGGAGGGCAGCAAGGGCTCCTGTGTGCAGACACCCGCGGGGGCTTGACCTGATCCCGTTGGGCTGCTGCCTTCCTCACACAGTCCGCTCTCCAGGGGACTTCATCCTGCTTCCTTTGCCTGGGGATGTATCTCCGGAGGGTTCTGTGGGTGGAGAAACCAGGGGACCTGCTCACCCATGGGTGACTTAAGACTTTGCAGGGAAGGGCCTTGGCTCTGTCAGGAAGTGGGATGAAACTTGCTATGAAGCAGGGTGACGAGAAGGGTGGGGGGAGGGCCATGGGAGCACTTGGGACCTGGGCCGGGGTGGGGACCGAAGTCCTGAAGGGCGAATGGGAGTCAGACGGGCGGAGTGGGGGTTGCCGGGGTGGAGAAGAGTGTCTTAGGCAGAGGAAAAGCAAGTGGCCAGGAGGTCAGAAAAAGGGAGGTGGGCGCTTTCGTCTGCACCCTGGATTCCCAGGGCCTGTGCTTGCCTTTTTTCTCTGGACAACACTCCCTGTGCC
>PVKP010041755.1:0-18547 GCA_004027715.1 Plecturocebus donacophilus | reverse complement strand
TGGCGCCTGAGTCTCTGTCTGTGGCGCTGACGCTGCCGATGTGCAGGGCGGGGCTGTTGTTCTCGCGGACGAAGAGGGTGTAGGAGGTTTGGGTGAAGGCGGGGGCGTTGTCGTTGACGTCGGAGACCTGCACGGTTATGTTGTGCTCGGTTTTCAGCCTGGGTGTCCCCAAGTCGGTGACGGTGATGGTGATGTTGTAGTCAGGGTTCCTCTCTCGATCCAAAGGTTTCTCTGTTACCAGAGTATAAAAGCTCTCTACAGATGGCTTCAGGATGAAGGGTAGATCGTCCTGGATGGAGCACACGGTTTTTCCATTGTTCCCGGAATCTCTGTCTCTAATTCTGAAAACAGCCACGACTGTCTCAGGTGAGTTTTCTGCAACTGGGCTAGTAAGTGAAGACAGGAGCAGCTCGGGTTGATTATCGTTTACATCTATTACCTCAACCACCACAGTGCATTTTCCGGAAAGCCCGCCGCCGTCTTTGGCCTGAATAGTTAATGTGTAAGTCTGAATTGCCTCATAGTCCAATTCCGCCTTAAGATAAAGATTTCCAGATGTTGGATTGAGTTGAAACGTTTTGAGAATTCTTTCATTGGCATAAAAAAACGCATAGGTTATTTCCCCATTGCTTCCGGCGTCTAAATCTCTAGCGGACACGGAGACAACCATGGAACCAACCGCGCTATTTTCGGGCACCTGCACCTTGTAGAGTGACTGCACAAATTCAGGGGCGTTGTCATTAATGTCTACAACCATGATGCGCACAAGGGCGGTCCCGGACCTGGGCGGAGAGCCGCCATCCAAGGCCGTGAGGGCTAAACTGAGCTCTGGAATGTCTTCCCGATCCAGCACTTGCTTCAGCACTAATTCGGGGTGGATGTTTTCCTCCCCACTATCGCGGACTTTAATATGGAAGTAGGCATTGGGGCTGATGGTGTAGTTACTCAGGCTATTGGTTCCAACATCTGAATCCTGTGCACTTTCTAGGAGAAATGCTGCCCCCGGAGCGGCACTTTCTAATATTTTCAAGGAAATCTCTCTATCTAGAAATACTGGAGAGTGATCATTGATGTCTCTGACCCATAGTTCAGCACGGAAAATCTGAAAAGGCTTTTCCAATAACAACTGGAAAGGCAGCACACAGGGCTCTCTGGGTCCACACAGTTCCTCTCGGTCCAATTTCTCATTTAGAAGTAAATCACCAGTAAGCGAATTGAGCAGTAAAAATTGCCTGTTCTGGTCTGAAACAATTCTAGTTCCCCGGGCTGTCAGTTCCCCTACCCCTAACCCTAGGTCTTTTGCCAGGTTGGTAAGAAAGGCACCTCTCTCGGTTTCCTCCGCCACAAAATACCGAAGCGGTTCGGCGCCAGCCAAAGACATTCCCAGAAATACACAAAGAAATAGGACTTGCCTTTTCTGCACAGCACGCTCCACTCCGGCTTCCATTCTTCCTTGGATCAGTCTTTCAAAATGACTTCCACTCAGTCTCCAGCAGCTCTCACAAATGGCAGCAGCCGAATCCTTTGAAATGAGCTGAGTAACAGCAATGTTTGTGGGGAAGGATCCTCACTTTCCCCCAATTCCTATTACCACGGTTTCCTTTCGTATACTTTTCTGGTCAGATTTCCTCTTTACTCAGGAATCTGTTACATCCTTTCTTTGCGAAGGTATTTCTCTCTTTTTAGGCAGCAGCGCCACCTTGCGTTTTGTGGGTGTTATTCCCGTTCTCAAGACTAGAACAAAAAGATGGCGGATTGAAGGAATGCTGCAGCAAGAGTGACTTATCCCGGTATCTTTGCTGTTTCATACCATCGTTATCCTCGAATGGTCACAGTAATGCTAGTAAGTAATAGCTGATGTTGTTTTCCCCTGTGATAATCTGGATTCGTAGAAAAATTAATCTGTTGTCTTCTTAAATCCAGGAGCATGAAATTAAACCCTGGTGCCCCACCGAAATCTAGGAAAACCTCCTATTTTAAAAATGGATAGTAAAAAAAATATGAAAAAATGAAGCCTCTTCCCTGAAGTTAACAAATATTGGTTGAGGACATTTTATTTACTTGTAAAGTATTTTAACAATAATGATGTGAATGTGGCAGAATAATTGACCTTTTTCCAATTTCTTGTGAATTAAACAATTCTTCCACTTTCCAGGTCTTAACTCTTTACCTGTGATATTTCTTGGAACACTTTCTGCCTCCGCCAATCCAACCTTCATCCTTCACCTGCTTTAAGTATTATATAGAAATTATTGTTCATCTATAATTTCAGTGACTTGAATTTCCAATATCCAACGAATACTCTTAAAATTAGTAATAGCAAGTATGTCAATCTTGCATTTATGAAAGTACTTCTAGCATTTCATCTTCAACTATGATGGTTGATCTCAATTTGAGGTGAATACTCCTTTTTTGAATAAAAAAGGTTGTCTTTTTCTTTATTCTTTCATATTTTGAAGTAATTTTGATAGTTGTTGAAATAATACATTTATTCTTTAGTTTCTAAATTATTGAGCTATTGATATAAATGACATTTAACCATAATGTATTATTATTCTAATGCACAGATAGATTTGATGTGTCAACATGGTTTTAGGATTTTTCTAGTTTGTGTTGCTTTCCTTGTGTGTGTTTGCCTTTTACGGCTTTAATATTAAACTATTATACTGACATCATAGAATGTGTTAAGAAGCTTTTTATCTATTTTTATATGATAGTTTTAATAATTACATTATTATATGTTTCTACACACTTAATTCCAATTTGCCTTTTGAACTGGTTGGATTTCGTGGCTTCACTTGTAGTAGATCTGTGACTACCATTTACATTTTACCTTTGGTTATTAATTTGTTCAGGTTTTGTACTTTCAATTAACTTGCATTTTATTTTGAAAATTATTTTATCTAGTTTGCAAATTGCTTGGTATTGTTTTCATTGTGCTATTTACCTTTAATTGTATCCCTATTCTTATTAGTTATGTTTAGCCTTTTATCTTCTTTTTATTCTTGGTGAGGCTTGCAAGAGCTCTACTTTACTGATATTTTGAAATGCATTGTTTCAAAATAATATATGACCTTGCTCCAAAGTTAAATAGCACTAGGAGGCTTATAATAACATATAATGCTTTTCTGCCCTTTTCCTCCTCACTTTTCTTAGTTCCTCTCCTAAGATGTAGCCATTTTAAAACTCTTTTAGTTATCTCTTCTGCCACTAATCTGTTTTCTGATGTATTTCGATTAATTTTAGAAATTCTCAATTGACTCCTTATTATGTTGTATTACATTTTAGGTATTTTAGTTTTCTTTTACTTACAATATATTGGGAACATTATTGTGTATTAATTATATTTTCTTTTTCACTTTTTTCTTGAAGTTAATAATTGCCTTGCCTTTTCATTTACTTGATTTTTTATCCCTATCACTTATTCATCCCAGAGATACAACTGCCTCTCAGTACAATCTTCCCCATAGTCAATTCCATTCCTCCTGAGACTTCAGTTTTTCTTCAAGTTGGGTAGTTGCTCTCTATGCCTACTGCACAGCTATCATTCTGGATTTTTTCTTTGCTGTCATTCTTGGAATTCTCTGCCTTTTATTCTGGATGTGTTTGCTGTTTCCGGGATTTTATATCTTGCCCTTTTTCAGTTTACTCTATGGCATTACTAGATCACATCTCCAATAAGTTTATGTGATTGAAAAACTGCTACAATGTTAGGAGGATTGCTAGTGATACCCTTCAAAATCCCTGTCTCTTGAGGAACAGCTCCTTCCTGGACCAGCTGTTCATGATGCCTGAGACTCCGTTGTCATCCTGGGCTCATGCTTCAGCATCACCCAGAGATTCACTTCACTTCTGTCCTGTTTAGGATCTTCTCATTTCTGCTGCTTCTGTCTTTCCCTCTCTTGAATTAGGTTCTCATTTTGATAGATATCTTCCAGTAGTTTTCAGGGAAGGGTGTTTAAGAGTTCAATGTTTTCATAATCTTAAATATACTAAAAGATCTTTATTCTACCTTCAAATGTAATTATTAGTTTGACTAGGTATACAGTTTTAGGTTGAAAATAATTTTTCTTCAGAATTTTTGTTTTGCCAATGAGCTTTCTAGACCAATCTGTTTGCTAAGAAGTCTGAAGCTTATCTTACTTCTTATCTTTTATATGTGACCTATATTTTATTTTTTTTGTTGTTGTAGTGTTTTATCATTGTCCCAAGCATTTTAAAATTAAACAATCATATGTTTTGGCTTGGGCTTATTTTCCATCCATTGTAAAGTACAATTGATGAGACATTTCATCTAGGAAACTAATTTCCTTCTGAAATCTTAAATTATTTCATTAATAATCCAACCCCCATTCCTTTTTTAGAATTCTTATAATTCGGATGTTAGGCCTCTGGTACGGTTCTCTAGTTTCTTTTTTTCCCCCCTCCTGCTTGCCATTTAAAAATATTTTTGCAGTATTTTCTAGAACATTTTCTTAACTTTATCTTTAAGCCCTTATATTGAGATTTTCATTTCTTTATTAGGTTAGCATTTTCCAAGAGCTGTTTCTTTTTTTAAAAAAAGCTCTCTTTTGGATGTATTTTTTTAAATGTAATAACTTCCTTTTTCATCTGATGATATTAATAATAGCTTTTCCCCCAAGTTTTCTTCTTGCAGCAAACTTTCCATTTTCTCCAAGTTACCTTTTTACTCTTTGCTTTGCTTTAATTTCTGTATTGCCTTTCAGAAACTTTCTTCATGTGTATGTTCTTATTTAGTTTGGGAGACTACAGAACTGAGTGATGGCTCTGAGTAGGTTGGTATGCTTGTCCACTTTGATTTTTCATTCTAACGTGAACTGAGAGCACGGATGAATGGGGTAACCTCACTGTCAGTGTGAACAGGTCTTTCCAGTTAGACTGGCCAGATTACCTCACTCTTCAAAATCTCCTATCCACAAGGAAAAGATACAGATTGAAAAAGGTGAAGGATTAAGTGGGTGAAGAGGAGTACAGTTTTGCACCAGGATAGGATGCTACGCTTCAATATCAAACAACTTCCCCAAATCTCAACAGCTTAACACAATGAAAGTTGATTTCTTTCTCATATAATCTATATAGTTCAGCCTGGGGCCTTCCTCACAGCAGTCAGTCCAGGATCTAAACTTGCGGAGACCATCTTCACATACTCTTTCATGATCACTGTAGTGGGAAAAGAAGATGTGTTTAACCATGCCTCCAAAAACTTCAGCCCAGAATGGATATATATCACTTCTCACATTTTATGGGCCAAAGGAAATTACATGGCTACACATAATTTTAAAAAGAAATAGAATTGAAATTATATCATATGTCTAAGAAGGGGGAACCAAAATATTTGTAATTGGTTCTAATGACTATCATAACATTTTAGCAATCAACAAGAATTCAATATTTAGTTGGTTACTTACTTTTGCTACCCATATTACCCTTGTCCTCAATTTTGCTGGTAGAACCCCTCATATAATAACCCTCCTTTTTGCACTCATCAGAAAATAAAACTCCAGTCTTATGTTAGGGTCAATGGGATAGGTAGGTTACTCAGTGACTGAAGTGGGGAAATGTGATCTGACTGCCAGAGATTTAACTGCTTTACAGGAAACTTTAACACAATCCTTCTCAGTGGGCATGTTTCCATCACTTCCAGAGGATCTAGGGTTGACATTTCAAATGCCTCTAGAAGTCCCATCATCTAAACAGAATGATTCTAGTCCCATAGTCTAAACAGGATTGAGTCTCAGCTCTTCCCGCTTCATGATTGGTAGTTGATTTGTGAGGTCTACTAAGTCATTCATCTGTTTTCCAACTTATAAGAATTTTCCCTGTTGTATTCTACATTATTCTCTTCATCCTCATTAAGTTTATGTTTTTGAAAATATGTTTACTTTTTGTTAGTGCATTTTTAGAGGAAGTCAAATGAAAGGTGCATGTCTAATACACCAATTAGATGTAGAAGCTAAAATATCCTTGGCTTTTTCAAAGAAATCAATTTTTGTTTAATTGGTCAAACCTTATGTAGTTTTTATTCTATTTAATGAATTTATCCTTTTATAGTTTTAATTCATTCCTTTTATTTTCCTTATTTTTAAAATTCTTTTTTGATTCTTGAGTCATTTACTTTGCCCCTTTGTTCTCAATAAACTGTGATTTCTAAAATATGTATGTAAATCTTATATTTTTCTCTACCCTTTTACCTTAAGTATCACTTTATCAATTTATCGTGAAGTTACAGACAAAGCCATAATAGCAATGGCTTAAACAAAATATAAAAGAAGGCTAGTGGCTGAAATGCACTCCATGATATCTGGGACCCAATCTCATTCCATCATTGATTTGCTGTCTTCAGGACATGACCTTTACTTCATCATCCCGTATAGCTGCCTAATATCCAGTCATTACATTTCCATTCATGCCAACAAATAAGAGGAAGGAAAGGGTGTGATTTCATTTTTTTGTGTGCTTTCATTTTTTTAAAAGATTACTTCCATAAAGTACTCCATGGCACTTGTGCTTTTATCTCACAGTCTATAATTTAGTTACAAGATGACACCTGGCCACAAGAGAGGTTGAAGAATATAATCTACAGCCCACATACCTACATAAGCAGCTAAAAATAAGAAGTATATTAGTAATAAATAAGGGGAGAATGTATATTTGGGTTAAAGTAGACATATATATTATACCCACCTTAGACATGACCTATAGCCCCAGCTGCCAGCTGGGAGCAGATAGGGTCAAAAAAGCTGTCCAATTCAGAGCAGTTATTAAAGGAACATATGACTGTCTCTCTCCATATTGGTGGCGTGGCTGGTAGCCAAAAGAATTCTTGTGCCACTGAAAACTAAGCCCAGGAAGCAATAGATAAATTAATTCAGGCGCTAGGACAAGGCCTTTTAAACAAACAATGTTTCCCTAGTGTGCTATTGGCATATGCCATCCATTCCTATTTCATTTTATAAAATTAAAAAAATTCAGGGTTTAGAAAGCTTAAAACTCCATTTTCCAGACTTCTTAGAATTATTATTCTGGATGTAAATTAGGTTTTACCAATGAGATTCCTTCATGTGAACCTTAGAATACAGCCAAAGGTCTTCCACTGTTCCCCAACAACATCAGAGAGATATGAATGCTTGCAGCCAAGTCAGCATTCCTCTGTCTAGCCATCGGCTTCATAAGGAACTGGAGACCACTGTGGGCTTCAGACACTCTCTGTGCCAGTGTGCAGCCATCAGCTTGGAGGTGGGAGAGGGTACTGTGGGAGCAACAGTTTTGGTAGTAGTAGTAGTAGCATCAGCTTCCTGATTTCTGTGCTGCAGCTGTGGTCATATGCCTTCAAAACGAGTTCAGTGCTGACTCTCTTACTTCTGCTTGTCCAGTTCTTCCAATGATTTTATATAAGTATATAAATCCTTGTAGCTGATATCTTTTTTGGTTTTGGTTAGAGACACACAGAGTGGTTTTTGGTTTTTGTCTTGAACTCTGAATAATTCATCCAAACTCAAAATTTTATTCCTTCACTCAAATTACAAATAATAGGAGCCTCTTAATTAGAGTTCATAAAGGAAAAAAATGTAAAACACCAAATCATCAAGCCTTTAAGGCACTAGTAACTTGATCTAACACACCTTGGTTTAAGAATAAGGGAAAATAAAAGATTTCAGATGTAATCCTGTTTGATAAATTTGATGAATATCTTTTTAAAAAAGCAGAACATGATCTGAAGGTGAATAAAAAAATATTTCTTCCTCCCCTAATGTGTAACACAATAAGTCAAAATTGGTTTTAAACATGTATTATTTTTAAACAAATAAGAAAGAGCTCAATATCACATTATATATTTTTTAAAATGGAAGTTGGATCACATATTTTAAATGATATACTGTCAAGTGAACAAAGCAAGTGTCAAATACTGAAATAATAAATGGGCATTTTATAAAAATAAAGAAATAAAATATTTTGTTATCGTGTTTAGGCTTACTATGCCAGATACAATAACAGACTGAAATTCATTTGTTACTTTATTCAACGCTTATTCACCTATATTTATTCAATACAGTCATGTGTGGCATAATGACGTTTTGGTCAACCATGGATGGCTTATACAATGGTGGTCCTGTAAGATAGTAATGGAGCTGAAAAATTTTTGTTGCCTAGTGATGCCATAGCTGTAGTAATGTCATAGTGCAATGCATTATCTGTTCTATCTTTAGATACACAAACACCATTGTGTTATAATTGTCTACAGTAGTCAGTACAGTAAGATGATGTACAGGTTTGCAGCCTGGGAGCAATAGGCTATTCAAGGTGACCTAGGTTTGTAGTAGACTACATAATCCAAATTTGTGTAAGTACACTCTATGATGTTTGAACAATAATGAAATCACCTAATGACACAGCTTTCAGAATGTATTCTTGCTATTAAGCAATGAATGGCTGTATATATTTTTCTAAGCCCATAAGATAAAGAGCCCTCTCTGTGAAGACAGTATTGTCTGGTGGAGAAGGGAGATTATTGATTTGTCTGAGCTGAGTACTCAATGGATGAAACATTGGATTCAATGGATTCAAAGGAAAAGTAATCTAATAATTATATATTTGAAATGGTGGAAAAACAGTCTTCAGGTTGAAAAAACATTAGAACATGTCATTTCTGAAAATGATAGTATTGATAATTCATATGACTCTCCTAAGGAAAGCAAAATGTAATGAACAAAACTTTAAAAAAAAAAACTTCAAAACTAATGAAGAGCAAAAAATATTGTAGACTTGGGCAGAAAAAGCCCAATTTTTGATGGAAGCCTGGAATAGAGGGGTAAACAGTGTATCAGAACAACAAAACTTCTTATGCTCTCAGGGCATTAAAAATATTTGTTCTCAGTCTTTGAGCTGAAGCTATGTGGGATTAAAGAAATATAAATCAGAGCGCAGAGATAACCACAGTTGCAGCATATTATAGAAAGATTCTCTTCATTTTGAGGGAACCCTCAGGGATACATCCATAATGTAACTACAGTGTAAACACCAGCAAATCTAAACGTGCTCTCAGCCTCCAACTCCAGGAAATTATATAGAAGTCTCCCTGATGTTAAACAGAAAAGAAAAAAAAAAAACATGCCTGAGAAGTTGTAGCTACAGATTGTTATGTGTGTGTGTATGTGTATTGAGATGGGATCTTACTATACTGCCTAGGGTGGTATCGAACTCCTGAGCTCAAGTGATCTTCCCACCTCAGCCTCCTGAGTAGCTGGGACTACAGGTGTACACCACTGCATGTGGCCCTCTTGTGTATTTGTATTTTGAATATACATAGGTTGAGATGCAAGAAACCTCAAGCCATTTAATTAATTGTGATGGTCCACTATTGATAATGTTTCCAATATCCTGGCTGAAACAAATGAAAATCCATTTTGAAAGATGGAATATATGCAACATAGGCCTTGTAGATACCCCACAAATACATTTTCAAGGGCAATCAACAATGTACGTCCTACAAAGAAACAAAGACATCATGAATGGGAAGGAGCAGAAACCAAACATAGCAGACATAGGCCTGTGCAAGCTTCAGATATTAGAAGTATCATGCCAATTTTAAAACAAAATATACTTGCCATATATAAATGATATACTTGAAAACATATGCATGAACAGATTGAAAAGGTATGCTGATTTCCGGGGAAAAGTAATGTGTAATTACCATAGTCAAGATATAATCTGAAAACAAGTTACCTACAGGTGAAGCAAACATGATTCAGAATTCCCCTGAAAACATTTAATAGCAAAACAGAATGGAAATGTCTACAAGATTCTGAGGGAAATAAATTATAGCTCAATTATTTTACACATAGCCAAGCTGTTGGTTAAGTACAAAGACAACAATGCAGCAAACAGGAAAGAATTCATAAAACCTTGCACTAGTACTGATGAATGCTTATTGAAAAAGATACTACTTAAGAATAAAGGTCAAGTGACTTATAGATGACTGTAGAAACTAGGACAGAAGGACTAATGTAATACTTAAGGTCAACAAATCTTTGAGGAAAAGAAAGTCAATAGAAAAATTTTATATCCAGCTAAACTGTATTTCTTAAGCATGTGAGAATTCAAAAAATACAGTACCTATGAATTCTTATCTAAAGACGTACATCTGATGAAATTAAGCAAATCTAGAAGTAAAATAACATAAATGATTCAGGTACAGGAGAACTAGCACAATATGACTGACAGTAAGAACTGCATTTTACTCTAGTTTGAGCACACTAGTTTCTCTCAATTTTTTCCTGAAACTTTATGTAAATGATAGAGAGCAAGAGTTTAAAATAAAGTTATAAAGAAAAAAATAATGGAAGAAGAATAAACCATAAAGGAGACAAGTCACAAAAATTTTGGAAGATGCAAAGCACACAGACAACTGGCAACTGAGTTTTCTTCCTTCCTTCCTTCCTTTCTCTTTCCTTCCTCCTTCCTTCCTTCTTTCTCTCTCTTTCTCTCTCTCTCTCAAATGAAAAGGAAAATCTAATCTAGCCAAAGTAATAATCCAGATTGAGGACCCAGGGAGAGGCTAAAACAACATTGGCTGAAAATCTATATAAAGAGTAATTATATCTGAGAATTCCTTTCATAGTCAGTGAAGAAAGGCACGTTCCCTTTTCTCATCATAGCAGAAAATGGGAGTATAATATCCATAGCAGTTTAATAGAAAGGCCTCTGGACTAAACTGACACCAGCACAATTTAGGGCAGGACTGAGATCTTAGTGAGAAGAGGGTTTAAAAAAACTACAACAAATTAAGACATTTTCTCTTAAACCAAGGCACTTACAAAGTACTGGGTGTCAAATTTATAATAACTTCCATCCCACCCATCCTTACTGAATTCCTCTCTGAAGAACAATATGAGCCCAAGAGAGAAGACTTACAGATATTGACGTTTTGTCTCCAAATAAAATGTTTCCTGTTTCATTACCCTAAGGTGAGGTCTACCACTCAGCTAGTCCCACTCAAACATACAATGTTTAATAGGCTTTTGAGTGCCTGATTTTAAAAAAGAAAAAAAATTAGACTGGGCACGGTGGCTCACACCTGTAATTGCAGCACTTTGGGCGGCCGAGACTGGCAAATCACTGAGATTCAGGAGTTCGAGACCAGCCTGGCCAACATGGTGAAGCCCCATCGCTATTAAAAATACAAAAAATTTGAGAGAAATCCAAGATGGCCGACTACTAGCAGCTCAGGATTGTAGCTCCCAGAGAAAGTGCACAGAACAAGAGGACGCCACATTTTCACCAGAATTTTTATTGCTTACGAACTAGGATTCCCAGCGGAGGAGCCCCACGGGTCGCCAGCACGACTCTTGTGGCCGGCGTGGCGGTTTTGCCGGCGCTTTGCAACTGTGGTTCTCCGTGCAGAGTAAACGGGACTAGCTTCCCTTTTGATCGACGTTTGAATCTCCGGAAAGGCCAGTAGCAAGAGGGAAGCCAGACCGGAGATCCCCGAGCAGAAAAGCACCACGAATCTTAACGCCGCCATTTTAGCGGGCGCAGTGGGTTGCTCAGATTTCGGCGATGGGAATCAACAAGCTGGACGTCCACTCAGAGACCTAAATTGAAAGTAGGTAATTACAGAGACGACAGGTGGATAAAATTACAATGACGGAAAGGAACCAGTGTAAAAAAGCTGAGAATACCCAGAAGCAGAATGCTTCTCCTTCTACAGGGGATCACAATTCTTCACCATCAAGGGAACAAGGCCTGATGGAGAACGAGTGTGTTCCATTAACAGAAATGGGCTTCAGAAGGTGGATGATAAGGAACTTTTTTGAGTTAAAAGAACACGTTCTAGCCCAATGCAAAGAAACTAAGAACCTTGAAAAAAGGTTTGACAAAACCCTAATGAAAATAGACAATTTAGAAACGAACATAAGGGAATTATTGGAACTGAAGAACACAATAAGAGAACTTCACGAAGTATGCACAGGTTTTAACAGTCGAATTGATCAAGCAGAAGAAAGGATATCAGAGGTCAAAGACCTACTTAATGAAATGAAACGAGAAGACAAGATTCGAGAACAAAGAGTGAAAAGGAATGAGCAAAGTCTCCAGGAAATATGGGACTGTGTGAAAAGACCTAATTTACGACTGATCGGTGTACCTGAATGTCATGAAGGGAATGAATCTAAGTTGGAAAATATTTTTCAGGATATTATTCAGGAAAACTTTCCTAACCTAGTAAGGCAGGATAATACTCAACTCCAGATAATCCAGAGAACACCACGAAGATATTCCTCAAGTAGACCAACTCCAAGACATATAATTGCTAGATTTACTAAGGCTGAAATAAAGGAGAAAATTTTAAGGGCAGCTAGAGAGAAAGGTCAGATTACCTATAAAGGGAAGCCTATCAGACTCACAGCAGACCTCTCAGCATAAACCCTACAATCTAGAAGAGAGTGGGGGTCAATATTTAATATCCTTAAAGAAAAGAATTTTCAACCCAGAATCACATATCCTGCCAAACTAAGTTTTAAAAATGAAGGAAAAATAAATTTTTTCACGAACCAGCAAGCACTCAGAGATTCCATCACCACCAGGCCTGTTTTACAAGATCTTCTGAAAGAAGCACTACAAACAGGAACAACCAGTATCAGTTATCTCAAAAATTCACCAAAACGTAAAGCGTATCTCTATAATGAAGAATTTACATCAACCAACGGGCAAAAAAGCCAGTTAGCATTAAATTACAATATTGAACTCACAAATATTAATGTTAATTCTAAACTTAAATGGATACAATGCCCTAATCAAAGTCATAGACAGGCAAATTGAATAAAAAGTTAAAATCCATTGGTACGTAGTATCCAGATCCAACTCACAACGATACACAAACACTTAAAATAAACGGATGGAGGAAGATTTACTAATTAAATGGAGAGAAAAAAAAAGCAGTTGTAACTCTTGTCTTCGATAAAATAGACTTTAACAGTAATAAAGACTAAAAGAAACAAAGAAGGACATTGCATAATGGTAGAAGGATCAATGTAACAACAGAAGTTAATGATTATAAATACATACATACCTAATATAGGAGCACCCAGATACATAAGACAAGTTTTTATTGACTTACAAAGAGATTTGGACTCCCGCACAATAATGGCGGGAGATTTTGACATTACATTGTTAATTTATAATACACCCATTCTGAAAGTGACTATATAACAGAAAGTGAATTATTCTTTAGTATTTACATAGTATCTCACAGACCTAAATGAAATATTGGTTGACTGTTTGTTATTTTCTTCCTGTATTCCTTTCTGTCTCTGTTGTTAGGTATAATTGATGGCATAAAAGAAGTTTTTGATACCTTTTTAAGATTGCATTCCAGCCTGGGCAATAGAGCAAGAACTCTGTTCTCTCTCCCACTTTTTCTTTCTTTTTCTTTTTTTCTCTTATAAAAAAAAAAATACAAAAAATTTAACCGAGTGTGGTGACGAGTGCCTGTAATCCCAGCTACTTGGGAGGCTGAGGCAGGAGAATCGCTTGAACCCCAGGGATGGAAGTTTCAGTGAGCCAAGATTGTACCACTGTACTCCAGCATGGGTGACAGAGCAAGACTCCATCTCAAAAAAAAAAAAGAAAATACATAATTGGGCTTCAGCAAAACTTTAAAAATTCTTTTTTACTTCAAAGGATACTATCAATAAAGTGGAAAGACGACTCACAGAATTGCAGAAAAGATTTGTAAACCATGTATCTGATAAATCTAGTATCCAAAATATATAAAGAACTACTAAAATTCAAAAATTAAAATATTTAAAAATTAGATTACATAATCGGCAAAAAATTTGAGTGCACATTTGTTTAAAGAAGATATCCAAATGACCAATAAGCTATGAAAAGAAATACAACATCATTAGTCATTTGGGAAATGCAGTTCAAACCACAATAGGATACTACTTCACACCTTCTAAGCCGGCTATAATAATAATAATAAAGTGTTGGTGAGGATGTAGAGAAATTGGAATCCTCACACACTGTTGAGAGGAATGTAAAATGGTATAGTCACTTTGGAAAACAGTTTGACAATTCCTCAAAAAGTTACATAGAGTCAGTATATGACCCAGTAATTCCAATCCTAGGTATACACCCAAGAGAACTGAAAACATGTCCACACAAAAACTCATACATGAATGTTCCTAGCAGCATTAGTCATGATAGCCAAATAGTGGGAACAAACCAAAATGCCCATCAAGTGATGAACAAACAAAATGTGGTACATTCATACAATGAGATATTATTCCGCCATAGAAAAGAATGAAATGCTGATGCATGCTATAACATGAATGAACCTTGAATACGTTGTAGTGAAAGAAGGCAAACAGGAAAGGCTACATATTGTATGACTCAATTTACGTGAAATGTCCAGAACAGGCAAATCCAGAGAAACATAAAGTTGATTAGTAGTTTCCAGGGGCTGGAAGGAGGAGGGAATGTAGAGTAAATGCAGGTGGGTACCAGGATTCTTTTTCGGGATGATGAAAATGTGAAAATGTTCTGAAATTAGGTAGTGGTAACAATTGTATAGCCCTTTGAATATACCACTGAACTCAATTTTTAAAAAGGTGAATATTATGGTTTGTGAATTATATCTCACTAAACAATTTTAAAACTGCAAGGCTACTATAGACAGAAATATGCAGAGACCAAGAAAAATCTTTTTGAAAGTAAAACTATCATAGCAAAAGTTTAAAATTCAGTCACAAAGGAAATTTACTGGAATCCAGGAAAATAAAGACAGAAGATAGAACAAGGATAAGAAAAATTAAATATCAAACCAGGTCACTATACAACTAACAAGAGTGGCAGAATAAAAAAAGAAAACATTTAGTAGAGGAAATAATTTTTTAATTAAAAAACCTCAACAACCCTGTTCTAGTCTGAAGAACACGTCTCAAGATTGGCAAGTTTCACTGAGTAACTCATGCAATAAATGACCAAAATTCTTACACTATGACACAATGATGAAATTCTAGAACACTGGAGATACATATAAGAACCTTAACTTATCTAGAGTAAGGTTTCTCAGCCTCAGCACTATTGGCAGCTGTGACCATCAAAAGTATTTCCAGACATTGCCAAATGTTTGGCAATTGCCAGATATTTACCAAAGGTGGCAAAATTGCCATTGGTTGAGAATCAGGAATCTACAAAGAAAACAAAGGTTCTCAGAAAAGAATGGGTAATCACATTGTTGATGACCATCTCAACTTTGGTGATTACAAGACAACAGAGGAATGCCTTCAAAATACTAGCAGCAAATTATTCCTAACCTATAATTCCACACTAAACAAAATCTTCAAATAGACGTCTGAGTTTCTGACATCTGAAATTTTTATATTGAAGTGATCAAACGATTTATTACCAAATATTCTTCTGAAACTTGAGGGAGAAAATCAAACAAGAGGAAGATGTAATATCTGGAAGAGGAAATCAAATGGAAGAGGAAGATAAACTTCCAGGTTAGTGGGAAAAGCAAACTGCCAGCTGTGCAGTAAGTTTAGAGAGCAAACAATGTACAATGAATGGAGCAAGAGTCTGAATAGCTCCAGGATGGCTTCAGGAGAAAAGAATAGAACCGATAGATTTATGAGTTTAACCTAAGTTAGAAGCTTTAGACTTTACATGATTAATTTTAAAAGATGTACATAGAAAAGTAAGTTGAAAAAGAAGGCAATTATGACCTTAAAGGTAAAAAAAAAAAGTCTTTGGCTTTTCCCTTTTTTTTTTTTTTTTTTTTTTTGGAGACAAAGTCTCACTCTGTTGCCCAGGCTGTAGTGTGGTGGCATGGCCTCAGCTCACTGCAACCTCTGCCTCCAGGGTTCAAACAATTCTCGTGCCTCAGCCTCCCAAGTAGCTAGGACTACAAGCACCCACCAACATGTCCAGCTAATTTTTGTATTTTTAGTAGAGATGGGTTTCACCATGTTGGCCAGGCTGGTCTCAAACTCCTGACCTCGGGTGATCCACCCACCTCAGCCTCCCAAAGTGCTGAGATTACAGGTGTGAGCCACCATGACCAGCCTGCTTTTCACTCGTAAGGCTTAGGTGTAACTAACATTTTTATGGTGAGAATTATATAAACATTATCTAAACACAATTTTGATATTTCTAGGTAGATGAAATGTGCAAGTTGTGTGTGTGTCTGTGTGTGTACCCCTTAAAAAATGGATATCTAAAACTGGAATTTGAGGAAAAGCACTTTATAAACATATGTGATTTTTAAAATGGGGAAGTAAATATGGAAAAACACACATAAGAGCACCAAAAGTGGTTGCCCTGGGCAATCAGACTTTAATAAAACTGAAAAAAAAGTAGCATTATATGACTTTTAAATTAGTTTTAAAACTATGAAATGCCAGCTGGGTGTGGTGGCTCGTGCCTGTAATCCTAGCACTTTGGGAGGTCGAGGCAGGTGGATCACATGAGATAAGGAGTTTGAGACCAGCCTGACCATCATGGTGAAATCCTGTCTCTACTAAAAATACAGAATTAGCCAGTTGTGGTGGCACACACTTGTCATCCCAGGTACTTAGGAGGCTGAGGCAGGAGAATTGCTTGAACTTGGGAGGTGGAGGCTGCAGTGAGCTGAAATCATGCCACTGTACTCCAGCGTGGGCAACAAGAGCAAAACTCTGTCTAAAAAAAATATGAAATGCCTAAACAGTTATGGGAAGTATTCTTTCAGAATACATTGTAAATGTTATAAATACTGATAGGGTAATACATATACAATACAAAAAGTATAAGTAAAGTTAAGAAAGCAGAGAAAGGGTATAAAATGTTTATTTGCTCATTTTTAAGCAGACGCTTAAATAATGCTAATGTCTTAATATGCATCTAATATTGCTTTTTAACCTTTACAGGGACGACTCATCAAAGCTAAAGCAAGTTCTAGTTTCACACTTCATTTTATTATATTCAATCTGATCATTTTATTCAAAAGCTATCAATTATAGATCCGTTTTACAAAATTATTTTTATTCATTACTTTATTTTTATATGCATTCATTGAAATATTTTAGAATAATGTTGACTTAATGAAATTATTTCTGATGGTGGAATAATGATGTTAATTTGCTTTCTCTTTTGTACTTACTGTATGTTTGAATTATATGACTATATTATATTTTATTTATTTTTATTTTGTTTGAGACAGAGTCTCTCTTTGTCATGCAGGCTGGAGTGCAGTGGCATGACCTTGGCTCACTGCAACCTCTGCCTCCCAGGCACAAGGGATTCTCTTGCCTCAACCTCCCAAGCACCTGGGATTACAGGCACTCACCACCATGCCCAGCTAATTTTTGTATTTTCAGTAGAGACGGAGTTTCACCATGTTGGCCAGGCTGGTTTCGAACTCCTGTCCTCAGATGATCCTCCCACCTCAGTCTCCCAAAGTGCTAAGATTACAGATGTGAGCCACTGTGCCCAACCGCTATTATTTTAAAAGAAGGAGAATCATTATTTACATACAAAAGCTATTTATTATTTTTAAAAAAAGTAATCACAAGCCAACCAACCTTTTTCTATTATTCTTTCATGTAACAGAAGTTAAGTCCTTTAGAATAACAGCTGATGGCCTATAAATATCAATTTGAAAGAAAAAATTCAAGAAAGAAAACATCATCTAGGTGAAATATTGATTCATTTGAGGAAAGAGTAGCGTTTTTGAAACAACACAATAAAAATGTAACAATTTACAAGATTGCTAAACTTTTTGCATAAATGAAAATTATTTTCTAAACTAAAAGTTGTCATTTACAATAGAGTTATCGTCATGCTGATGACAATCAGAAAATTTCAAATACCATGCTCTTAATCATAACGTATAAGTGAACAAGTTCAAGTATTGGGAACCTGAAAACCCCTGTGGGTTCCAAAATCTGACCAAACAACAACAACCCTAGGAAACACCATTTCTCTGCTATTGTGTAAACATGCTAAAACTAAGATAGCTGACGACAACCACAAGAAAAATTAAAGGGAACGGAAAATAGTCCAGCAGATAGAAATAGCTACAAATATGACAGCCGTTACTAATGTGTACTATGTGGCTCTATGTGAATGAGATAATCGGGAACTTATAGATCATTCACTGAATTCTATGATTTATCATGACGTGTTGTCTGTTAGATTCCTAATCGAGCCCAGAATGATTCCTGGAGTTGGAGTTTGTCTCGCTGTCCCTACCAGTCCCTTCACCTAGGAAGTTGGGAAGTATCGGCTTAAGAAACTTGAACTGGCTCTCAGAGCTTTCTGCCAGGTAAACTTCATACTGATAATTCTGGGACAGCGTCCCGGTGCCGCTCACGTCCACCAGATGCCCTGGAAAGGGGCCCTCGGGCACCGAGCAGCGACCCGCCGAGGCCGCCCTGCTCCTCCCGCACAGCCGCACCGCCACGAACAGGAGCACCGACAAGAGGAAGAGCGACGACACCGAGGCCAGCGCCACCACCAGGTAGACGGTGAGCGAGTCGGCCTG
>PVKP010041754.1:0-18542 GCA_004027715.1 Plecturocebus donacophilus | reverse complement strand
AATCTGACAATTATGTGTCTTGGGGTTGGTCTTCTTGAGGAATATCTTTGTAGGGTTCTCTGTATTGCCTGGAGTTGAGTATTGTCATGCCTTGCTAGTTTAGGAAAATTTTCCTGGATAATATCCTGAAAAATATTTTCCAACTTGGATTCATTCTCTTCGTCACTTTCAGGTATACCTATTAAGCATAAATTAGGTCGTTTCACATAGTCCCATATTTCTTGGAGATTTTGTTCATTCCTTTTTACACTTTTTTCTCTGATCTTGTCTTCTCATTTCATTTCATTAAGTTGGTCTTTGACCTCTAATATCCTTTCTTCTACTTGATCAATTCGACTGTTAAAACTTGTGCATATTTCACGGATTTCTCATATTGTGTTTTTCAGCTCCATTAACTCGTTTATGTTCTTCTCTAAATTGTTCGTTCTCTATAGCATTTTGTCAAACCTTTTTTCAAAGTTATTAGTTTCTTTGCATTGGTTTAGAACATATTCTTTTAGCTCACAGAAGTTTCTTATTATCCTTCTAAAGCCTCATTCTGATGATTCTTCACACTCGTTTTCCATCAAGCCTTGTTCTGTTACTGATGAGGAACTAGCGTCCTCTGCAGAAGGAGAGACCTTCTGATTTTGAGTGTTCTCAGTTCTTTTATGGTGGCTTCTTGGCATCTTTATGGTTTTATCCGTCTGTCGTCTTTGTAATTACCAACTTTCAAATTAGGTCTCTGAGTGGACGTCCAGCTTGTTAATTCCCAACTCTGGAATCTATGTAATTTTCACTGAGGTGACCCGCAACCCTAGCTAAAACAGCAGCATTGAAATTCGTGGTGCTTTTCTGCCCGGGGATCTCCGGTCTGCTTCAGTTCCTTTTTCAATCAGCTGGATGGACTGCTCTGCCTTCACAGAGCTCCAAACATCATCCAAAAGGAGACTCAGTCCCGTTTACTCCGCACCAAGAGCCGCCGAGCCAAGGTGCCAGCAAAAAAGCCGTGCCAGCCGAAAGGGTCGTGCTGGCGACCCGTGGGGCTCCTCCACTGGGAATGTCCTGGTCCGTGGGCAGCAAAAATTTATCGGTAAATGTGGCGTCCACTGGCTCTCTGCGCTTTTACTGGGAGCTGCAATCCTGAGCTCCTAGTGATCGGCTATCTTGGATCTCTCTCCACCTACTTCTTCCTGGAATATTTTCAATAGGATTAGTACTGCTTCTTCTTTGAATGCCTGCTAGAATTCAGCTGTGAATCCATCTGGTTGTAGATCTTTTTTTGTTATCAATTATAAAATTATCATTTCAATCTCACTGCTTGTTATTGGTCTGTTCGGAGTTTCTATTACTTCCTGGTTTAATTTAGGAGGGTTGTATATTTCCAGGAACTTATCCATTTCTCTAGGTTTTCTAGTTTGTGCACACAGGGTATTCATAGTGACCTTGAATGACCTTTTGTATTTCTATGGTGTCAGTTGTAATGTCTCCCATTTCATTTCTAACTGAGCTTATTTGGACCTTCTCTCTTCTTTTTGTTAATCTTGCTAATGGTCTATCAATTTGGTTTACCTTTTCAAAGAACCAGCTTTTTGTTTTATTTATCTTTTGTTTTTTTTTGTTTGTTTGTTTGTTTCAATTTCATTTAGTTCTGCTCTGATCTTTGTTATTTATTTTCTTCTGCTGGTTTTGGGTTTGGATTGTTCTTATTTCTCTAGTTATTTGAGGTGTGAGTTTAGATTGTCTATTTATGCTCTTTAAGTCTTTTTGATTTAGGCATTTAATGTTCTTAACTTTCCTTTTAGCACTGCTTCTGCTGTATTCCAGAGGTTTTGATAGGATGTATCACTATTATCATTCAGTTCAGATATTTTTTTTTAATTTCCATCTTGATTTTATTATTGACCCAATGATCATTCAAGAGCAGATTATTTAATTTCCATGTATTTGCATGGTTTTGAGGGTCCTTTTGGAGTTGATTTTCAATTTTATTCTACTGTGGTCTGAGAGAGTACTTAATATAAAATTTAGATATTCTTACATTTATTGAGACTTATTTTGTGGCCTATCATATTGTCTATCTTGGAGAATGTTCCATATGCTGATGGGTAAAAAATATATATTTTATGTGTTTTTTTATTGTACTTTAGGTTCTGGGGTACATGTGCAGATCATGCAGGATTGTTGCATAGGTACACACATGGCAATGTGGTTTGCTGCCTCCATCTCCCTGTCACTTACATCTGGCATTTCTCCCCATGTTATCCCTCCCCGACCTCCCTACCCCCCCAAATGGGCATTTGTGTTTGTTCCAGGTCTTTCCTATTTTAAACTGTGCTGCTATGAACATACGTGTGCATGTGTCTTTATAATAGAATGATTTATAATTCTCTGGGTTTCCAGTAATGGGATTGCTGGGTCAAATGGAATTTGTATTTCTAGGTCCTTGAGGAATTGCCACACTGTCTTCCACAATGGTTGAACTAGTTTACACTCCCACCAACAGTGTAAAAGTGTTCCTATTTCTCCACATCCTCTCCAGCATCTGTTGTCTCCAGATTTTTTAATGATTCCTATTCTAACTGGCGTGAGGAGGTATCTCAATGTGGTTTTGATTTGCATTTCTCTAATGACCAGTGATGATGAGCATTTTTTCATGTGTTTGTTGGCCTCATATATGTCTTGTTTTGTAAAGTGTCTGTTCATATTCTTTGCCCACTTTTGAATGGGCTTGTTTTTTTCTTGTAAATCTGTTTTAGTTCTTTGTAGATTCTGGATATTAGCCCTTTGTCAGATGGGTAGATTATAAAAATTTATTCTCATTCTGTTGTTGGGTAGATTATTCTGTTAATTTCTGTTAAGTCAATTTGTTCTAGGGTTTATTGTTCTTTGTCTGATGCATAGCTTGAGCATATATTCTCCCATTCTGTAGGTTCTCGGTTTACTCTGCTGATAGTTTCTTTTTCTGTGAAGAAGCTCTTTAGTTTAATGAGGTCCCACCTGTCAATTTTTGTTTTTATTGCAATTGCTATTGAGGACTTAGTCATAAATTATTTACCAAGGCTGATGTCCAGAATGATGTTTCCTAGGTTTTCTCCTAGGATTATTATAGTTTGAGGTCTTATATTTGAATATTTAATTGATCTTGAGTTAATTTTTGTGTATATTGAAAGGTAGTGGTCTAGTTTCATTCTTCTGCCTATGGCTCCACCTAGCCTCTCTAATGTGTGTGTGTCAGCCTGTATTGTCCCACTTGAAGCTAGAGAAGCTCAGCCTTAAGCTCAGCCCTGAGGAATCAGTGAGGATCCTCAAAATCATCCAGTTCTGGATCTTCTCAGTCAAGGATCTCCTGAGCCTGGGGCCATAGGCCCCACAAGCTCCTCAGGCCCACACCATCCAATTCCTGTGAATGTACCATTGGAGAGGCTTGTATCCTATATCTTCTCCACTGACATTCTAGGAAAAACCTCAGCTGAGCCCCTGAGGATAGAATCTACCTTCACTGGGCTCCTTTACCTCATTCCAGGGACCCCAAAGTAATATCCCAGGTGACCTGTATTCCAGAAGATAAATGAAAAAGCCCACTCTGTGAAGCATAGTCCTAACTATTCTTTCATGTCTAAAGGTATTCTTTTGCAGATTGGGAAAGCTCTCTTAAAATAAAGGCCTGAAAATACTTACACAGTTAGTGCTGGTATAGGGACAACTCAGGGATCACTTTGTATGGCTCCTTGAGAAATTAGTGGGATCTCTCAGGAAATTCTTATAGAGAGCCCATCCCTTCAATAATGGTTTCAAAAATGAACTTGTCTTATCCCTGGGCCTCAGAAGAGCCAGTCTGCATTATCCTGGCATCACTCTTGCTGCCCTAGTCTCTAAGTATTTTTAACTTATTCTTCTATATCTTATAGATGATGTAATTGCATCTGTGTTGGGGAAGAAAAAGACAAAGCAATTATCTCGAGTGGCCCACTGGCAGTATGATATCATTTGATCCCTTCTGGGCCTCAGTGTCTTCATCTGTTAAATGTGGACTAATGATGCTTACTTTGACAGGCAACTACAAAGACTATATACAGAAATGTATATAGCAGTGCTTCGTAAATGTAAAAATGGAGTGGAAGCAACCTAATGCCTAGCACACAAAAAGTGTTACAGAAATGTATAGTTGTAATGAAATGTGAGTAAGGGAGTTCTGCAGTGATGGGTAACTGGAATGGTAAAGAGTCACACAACAGTCCAGCTGAATCCTCTCCTCTAAGACAGCCAGTAGCTTTCTTCTCACACCCTACCACATGTTTTTATCTATTCTAACTTGTACTGTTGAAGCAATGGTTGAAGCTAGCTAATCCATAACAACCCTCTCTAGTGGCAATCTCTACATTGTCTAATTCAATGTTTTATTATTAAAATACATTTAACTAAAAGAGAATTTCTCTAATTTATTCAGAATAAACACAGCTTTGCAAATTATCCACTTCACCCCTTCCAGATGGTGGTTAGAAATGCTTGCCAAATGCAAGCATTTGTTGGGTGCATTTATTTAGGTGTCAGTTTGGGTTCAAAACTCTACCCTCTATTACTTGTGTACAAATAAATGAAAATGTATTTTGAGAATTTGAAGGCAAAACATTAACACTGGCTGATATATAAACTATCAATAACTAAGTCGTTCTAAGTGATCACTATCTTCACTAGAGTATAAAGTGAGGTTGATAAGTCCCATGTATAATGATCAGTAAAGTCAATGCTTCCTGCACCAAAATGATGTTCAGTTCATTTAAGTGTTTCTATCTGGCACTTGAAACACTTTCATATTCTCATCAACATGAAAAAAACAACTTTGAATCCATTGTAAAGGGCTGGACTCTGCCATACTCCAAACCAAATGATTTACTGTGAAATTTAGAACAATTTCAATTGAGTTACCAGCTAAGCATAAGAATAACTCAAGGAAAAACACAAGCCTAAAAAAGTGATTCTATTTCCTTGTTACTAAAAAACATCAAATTTCACACTTTCTGAGGCACAGACATGGAAGAAAGACATCTCAAGCTGCCAACAATAGAAAATATCAAAGTAAATCCAGCCTGAGCTGTGAAAGGTACACAGAACCTCCATCTTAGTTGGCTAATTGGATAGTGCCAACCTCATCCAGTGAATACAGTTCCTACCCTTCCTAGATCAATGCATGAATAGTATTTATTCCTTCAATAAATATTTATTGAGCACCTACTGGGTACAATGAGCTAGAAACTAGTAGCAAACTCTGCCCTCATGAGAACTGCATTTCTGTGGGAGAGACACTAAACAAATAAGCAAATGGATGATTAAATATTATAATAATAGCAAAACAAGAAAAAATCAGGAGCTATAATAAAGAATGATGGAGTTGGCCAGGCACGGTGGCTCATGCTTGTAATTTCAGCACTTTGGGAGGCTGAGACAGGCAGATCACAAGGTCAGGAGTACTAGACCAGCCTGGCCAATATGGTAAAACCCCGTCTCTACTAAAAATACAAAAATTAGCCAGGCATGATGGTGTGTGCCTATAGTCACAGCTACTTGGGAGGCTGAGGCAAAAGAATTGCTTGAACTCAGGAGGTGGAGGTTTCAGTGAGCCAAGATTGCACCACTGCACTCCAGCCTGGGTGACAGAGTAAGAATCCTTCTAAAAAAGGGAAAGAAAGGAAGAAAGAAAGAAAGAAAGAAAGAAAGAAAGAAAGAAAGAAAGAAAGAAAGAAAGAAAGAAAGAAAGAAAGAAATGAGGAAAGAAAGAAAGAAAGAGAAAGAAAGAAAGAAAGGAGGAAAGAAAGAAAGAAAGAGAAAGAAAGAAAGAAAGAGAAAGAAAGAAAGAAAGAAAGAAAGAAAGAAAGAAAGAAGAGAAAAGAGAAGAGAAGAGAAAAGAAAAGAAAAGAATAATGGAGTTGGCGGATATATAGTGTTCTTCCTTTTCACTATGCTTGATATTTTTCTTTTGTAACTATTTTCTCTCAGTACTTGCTTTGCGTATTCATTTTCTTAATGGTATCTTTTTGATAAACAGAAGTTCTTTATTTTAGTAGGTCTCTAGTAACTGAGATTACAGGTGTCTCCCACCAGCCTAGCGAATTATTATATTTTTAGTAGAGATGGGGTTTCACCATGTTGGCCAAGATGGTCTTGAACTCCTGACCTCAGGTGATCCACGCACGTCGGCCTCCCAAAGTGCTGTGATTACAGGCATGAGCCACCATACCCAGCCAAAATCAGGGTATTTTTCCTTATTACCTATTTAAATAGCTCCTCTCTTCCACAATTTCCCCATCTTTCTGGAACTCCTAATATTCTCCCATTCAGCCTCCTGGATCTGTTCCTTCAAGTATCGCTTCCCCTAACTATTTCCGTTTCTTTGTACTTTGCTCTGGTTCTGAATTATTTTTTCCATTGGATTTTTCAGGTCACGAATATGACATATAACAGTGACTATCTTCTCTTTCAGTTCATCTATCAAATTAAGGCCAAATCATATTATTTTAATTTCACTCAGTATATTTTAATGTTCCCATTACATTATTTAATAATTTGTACTGTATTGTTTTACTAAAATCTTCTCCTGACAATTTTAAAATTCTACCTAAATAGGGAACACTGAAAAAGTTGTTCAACAAAGTTTACTTCTCATTGTAGCTGAATTTCATTAAGTGCATTATTATTTGTCTTAATCATTTCATGTTTGATTTATCCTCAGTCTTCAGTTAAGGTTTTTTGGGTTTCTTGAACAGCGGCAGTTTTCTACTCTATGTGCACAACCTTGAAAGCTATTATTCCTCTGAAGAAGATCAAAAGTTTCACTGATCCCAGAACTCACAAAATACAAGAGAAATTTATCACCTCAAGGACTGTACAACTCAACCCAACCCACCAGTTTGATTTCACATCAAACACTGATAGAGAACAAGATTATGCAGCATCTCAGAACCAAAAGCAAACAACAAGAAGCAGCTCTTCCCTGATTTTTGCATAAGACGTCTCTGCTACTGATTCCTGGGTTTCTAGTCAGCACAAAGTGCCTCAAGGTTCTGCATCTTCTTTACTATTCAGAGAAGTGGTAGAGTCTGTAGACTCAAACGTACCATCCAGGTTTTCCAGCTTGCCTGCTAACATCTCATTCAAAAAGAGAGTTGAGGAAAATTTGATATGGACAAGGAATTAGGCATGTTACTCTCAAGCCATCATCTTTTGAGAATCTTCTATGTATAGATCAATTGTTAGCAAACTATGGAGCTTGGGCCCAATCTGGCTCATCAACACTTTCTATATGTGTGTGAATATTAGTTTTATTACTATTAGAGCCAAACATTGTCTAGTCAAAAGTTTCATAGGAAAGCCAAATGCAAAGAAAAAAAAATCTAGTCAATTTGTTTCTAAATAAAAACCTATAGTGCTTAGCACATAATCATTTCTGTGTTATGTAATATATTTCTTTTTTTTTTTTACTGTACTTTAGGTTCTGGGGTACATGTGCAGATCATGCAGGGTTGTTGCATAGTTACTTACATGGCAAGGTGGTTTGCTGCCTTCATCATCAACACTTTTGTGTGTCTCATTAGCTAGGAATTGTTTTAATTCTTCAAAGGTTGGAAAAAGTAAAAAGATCAATATTTCATGACACATGAAAGTTACATGAAATTCAAACTTCAGTGTCCTTAAATATACACCCATTCATTGACATGCCGTTTAAAGCTGCTTTCATGTTACAAGAGTAGAGTTGAATAGTTACAACAAAAAATGTAAGACTTAAAACACAGAAGATGATTAATATCTCATAAACATCTTTAAAATATTTTATAATAATTTGTGAACTTGTATCAAAAAGTAAAAAGTGCAGTTGCAAAACCTGAAGCATACTAAGAATGAAACGATGCATAATTATTAACTCTAGATGCTATTAAAAAAGTGTAAGCTGAAGTACTGGCATTTGTTATCTACTGATATATAACAAATTACTCCAAAAGTTAGTAGCTTCAAAACCAGTTATTTTCTATTGTTCCAAAATTGCTGTAGACTAAAAATACAGAAGTAACTGAAGATGATTCTAGCTCAGGTTCAATACATGGTCAAGGCTGAAGTTATCTTAAGGTTTGAGTGAGCTTGAAGATCCTTCTTTAAGATAGATTATGCACATTACTATTACCAGAAGGCCTCAATTTCTTGCTAGCTCTGTGCGAGAGTTTCTTGTTTTTCACCACATGGATCACTTCATAGGATGCTTGAATGTCCTCATAACATGGCAGATAGAAATCCAAAGTGAGAAAATAAAAAGAAATAGCAACAATGGAGCTGTAGCACCTTTTCTTTATTTTTAATTTTTGTAGGTACATAGTAAGTGTATATATTTCTGGGTTACACCAGATATTAAAATACAGGCATGTAATGTTTAATAATCACATCAGGATAAATGTGATAAAAATCATCTCAAGTATCTATCCTTTGTGTTAAAAACTATCCAATTATACTTTTTTAGATATTTTAAATATACAATTAAATTATTATTCACAACAGTCACCCTGTTGTGCTATCAAATATGAGATCTTATTCATTCTTTTTTTTTTTTTTTAATTGTGCTTTAGGTTCTGGGATACATGTGCAGATCATGCAGGATTGTTGCATAGGTACATACAGGGCAATGTGGTTTGTTGACTCCATCACCCTGCTATCTATACCTGGCATTTCTCCCCATGTAATCCCTCCTTAACCTCCCCACCCCCCACTGTCCCTCCCCTAGCCCCATCAACAGACCCCAATGTGTGATGTTCCCCTCCCTGTGTCCCTGTGTTCTCATTATTTAACACCCGCCTATGAGTGAGAACATGCGGTGTTTTTCTGTTCTTGTGTCATTTTGCTGAGAATGATGGTTTCCACATTCACCCATGTCCCTACAAAGGACATGAACTCATCATTTTTTGTGGCTGCATAGTATTCCATGGTGTATATGTGCCATATTTTCCTTGTAGAGACTATCATCGATGGGCATTTGGGTTGGTTTCAGGTCTTTGCTATTGTAAACAGTGCCACAATAAACATACATGTGCATGTATCTTTATAATAGAATGATTTATAATCCTTTGGGTATATACCCAGTAATGGGATTGCTGGGTCAAATGGAATTACTATTTCTAGGTTCTTGAGGAATCGCCACAGTGTCTTCCACAATGGTTGAACTAATTTACACTCCCACCAACAGTGTAAAAGCGTTCCTATTTCTCCACATCCTCCCCAGCATCTGTTGTCTCCATATTTTTTAATGATTGCCATTCTAACTGGTGTGAGATGGTATCTCAATGTGGTTTTGGTTTGCGTTTCTCTAATGATCATTGATGATTAGCATTTTTTCATGTGTTGATTGGACTCATAAATGTCTTCTTTTGAAAAGCGTCTGTTCATATCCTTTGCCCACTTTTGAATGGGTTTGTTTTTTTCTTGTAAATTTGTTTTAGTTATTTGTAGGTTCTGGATATTAGCCCTTTGTCAGATGGGTAGATTGCAAAAATTTTTTCCCATTCTGTTGGTTGCCGGTTTGCTCCAATGATTGTTTCTTTTGCTGTACAGAAGCTCTGCAGTTTAATTAGATCCCATTTGTCTATTTTGGCTTTTGTTGCCAATGCTTTTGGTGTTTTAGTCATGAAGTCCTTGCCTATGGCTATGTCCTGAATGGTTTTGCTTAGGTTTTCTTGTAGGATTTTTATGGTGTTAGATCTTATGTTTAAATCTTTAATCCATGTGGAATTAATTTTAGTGTAAGGTGTTAGGATGGGATCCAGTTTCTGCTTTCAGCACACTGCTAGCCAGTTTTTCCAACACCATTTATTAAACAGGGAATCCTTTCTCCATTGCTTGTTTTTGTCTGGTTTGTCAAAGATCAGATGGTTGTAACTACTTTTTAGAACCTGTGAACTATCCCCAAACCTCCAATCCCACTACTCTTACCAGCTTCTGGTAATTATCATTGTATTGTCTCATTCAATGAGTTCCACTGTTGTAATTTTTAGTTCCCACAAATAAGTGAGAATATCTGAAGGCTGTCATTCTATGCCTGGCTTATTTCTCTTAACATAATAACTACCACATCCATTCATGCTGTTGCAAATGACAAGATCTCATTATTTCTTCTGGCTGAATAATACTCCTTGTGTATATGTACCCTATATTCTTTATCCATTTATCTGTTGATGGACTCTTAGGTGAGTTCCAAATCTTGGAATTGTGTATAGTGCTGCAATAAACATGGAAGTGCAGATATATCTTCCATATACTCATTTCCTTTCTTTTGCATACCTACTTAGCAGTGGGATTGCTGAATCATATGGCAGCTCTATTTTATGTTTTTAAAGGAGCCTCCACTATGAGATTCATAGTGGTTGTACTAATTTACATTCCTACCAACAGCATATAAGGATCCTTTTCTCCACATCCTTAACAGCATTTGTTATTGCCTGTCTTCTGAATATAAGTCATTTTAATGGAGGTGAGATGATATCTCATTGTAGTTTTGATTTGCTTTTCTCCGATGATCATTGAGGGTGAACACCTTTTCATATACCTGCTTACAATTTGTATGTCTCTTTTCAGGTATGTCTATTTAGATCTTTTGATCATTTTAAAATTTAATTATTAGATTTTTTTTTTGCTATAGAGTTGTTTGAGCACCTTATATATTTTTGTTATTAATCCTTTGTCAGATGGCTCATTTGCAAATATTTTCTCCCCTTCTGTAGGTTGTCTCTCTAGTTTGTTGATTATTGTCTTTACTGTGTAGAAGCTTTTTAACTTAATGGGATCCCATTTGTCTGCGTTTACTTTGGTTGTCTGTGCTTGCGGGGTATTGCTCAAGAAATATTTGACCCAGATCCATATCCTGGAGATTTCCCCCAAAGTTCCCTTGTAGTAGTTTCATAGTGTGAGTCTTAAATCTAAGTCTTTAACCCATTTTGATTTGATTTTTGTATACAGCAAGAGATAGGGGTCTAGGTTCATTCTTCTGCATATAAATATCCAGTTTTCCCTATATCATTATTGAAGAGACTGTCCTTTCCCCAATGTTTATTCTTGGTGACTTTGTTGAAAATAACTTCACTTTAGATGTATGCATTTGTTTCTAGGTTCTCTATTATGTTCCACTGATCTATGTGTCTGTGTTTATGCCAGTACCATGCTGTTTTGGTTACTATAGCTTTGTATTATAATTTGAAATCAGGTAATGCAATTCCTCCACTTGCTTTTTCTGTTCAGTATAGCTTTGGATATTCTGTAACTTTTGTGGGTCCACATAAATTTTAGGATCGTTTTTCTATTTCTGTGAAGAATGTTCTTGCTATTTTGACAGGGATTGCATTGAATCTGTAGTGTGCTTTGGCTAGCACGGACATTTTAATGTTATTGATTCTTCCAATACATAAGCATGGAATATCTTTCTATTTTTTGTGTC
This sequence comes from Plecturocebus donacophilus, assembly GCA_004027715.1. Lineage (NCBI taxonomy): Eukaryota > Metazoa > Chordata > Mammalia > Primates > Pitheciidae > Plecturocebus > Plecturocebus donacophilus. Next base: position 7,096 of record PVKP010041754.1, on the reverse strand, counting down.
TAATTTAATTTCTTGCATCAATACTTTACAGTTTTTATTGTAGAGATCTTTCACTTATTTGGTTAATTCCTAAGTATTCACTTTTACTTTTAGGTATCATAAATGGGATTACTTTATTGATTTCCTTTTTATATTTTTTGCTGTTGGAATATAGAAATGCTACTGATTTTTTAATGTTGATTTTGTATACTACAACTTTACTGAATCTGTTGATAAGTTCTAAGTTTTTTGGTGGAGTTCAAGGTTTTTTCTAATATAAGAAAGTATCATCTGAAAGCTAGCACAATTTGACTTCTAACTTTCCAATTTGGTTGCCCCTAATTTCTTTCTCTTGTCTAATTGCTCTAGATAGAACTTCCAGTACTGTGTTGAATAACAGTAGTGAAAGTGGGCATCCTTGTTACGCTCCTGATCTCAGAGGAAAGGATTTCAGTTTTTCTGCATTCTTTATGACACTAGCTGTGGGTCTGTCATATACAGTTTTTATTATATTGAGATATGTTCCTTTTATACTGTTTTTTAGGACTTTTTATCATGAAAAAATGTTGCATTTTATCAAATGCTTTATCAGCCTCAATTGAAATTATCATACAGTTTTTGTCCTTCATTCTGTTGTTATTATGTATCATATTGATTGATTTGTGTACGTTGAACCATTGTTGCATACCTGTGATAAATCCCACTTGGTCAAGATGAATGATCTTTGCAACATGTCCTTGAATTCAGTTAGCTAGTATTTTGTTGAGGATTTTTGCATCAATATTCATCAAGGATATTGATTGGGAGCTTTCTATTTTTGATGTGTCTGTATCTGGTTTTGGTATTGGGATAATACTGGTCTTGTAAAATGAGTTTAAAAGTATTCTCTCCTTTTCTACTTTTTTGGGAATATCTTGAGTAGGATTGGTTTTAGTTCTTCTTTAAATGTTTGGTAGAATTCATCAGTGATGCAATTTGGTACCAGGCTTTTCTTTGCTGAGCAACTTTTTATTATGGATTTGATCTTGTTACATATTACTGGTCTGTTCAGAATTTTTATTTCTTCACAGTTCAATATTGTTCACTTGTGCTTGTCTAGAAATTTATCCACATCTTTTGTACTTGCCAGTGTACTGGCATATAGTTGCTCATAGTAGCCACTAATGATCCTTTGAATTTTGGTGGTGTCTGTGTAATGTCTCCTTTTTCATTTCTGATTCTATCTATTTGACTCTTCTCTCTTTTTTTCTTATTCTGGGTTAAGGTTTTTCAATTTTGTGTATCATTTCAAAATACTATTTCTTTAATTGATAATGGAAACATGTGTTTCCATTATCATTTGTTTCAAGACATTTTTCAATTTCATTCTTAATCTCATCATTTACTCACTGATCATTCAGGACCATATTGTTTAATTTCCATGTATTTGTATAGTTTCCAAAATTCTTGTTATTGATTTCTACTTTTATTCCACAGTGGTCAGAGAAGATGCTTGATATTAGTTCAATTTTTTAATAAATGTTTTTAAGACTCATTTTGTGACCTAACATATGACCTATCCTTGAGAAAGATCCATGTGCTGAGGAAAAAAATGTCCATTCTGCATCCCTTGGATGAGATGTTCTACAAATATCTATTAGATACATTTGGTGTATAATGCAGATTAAGTCTGATATTTCTATGTTGATTTTTCATCTAGATTATCTGTCCAGTGCTAGAAGTGGAGTGTTGAAATCTCTATCTATTATTGTATTTGGGTCTATTTCTTTTTAACTCTGATAATATTTGCTTTGTATATCTGTGTGCTCTAGTGTTTGTCTCTTCTTATAGTTTCTGTCTTCAAAATCTATTTTGTCTAACTACGGGGTTTTTTTTGTTTGTTTTTGTTTTTTTGCTTTCCATTGGGTTGGAATAGCTTTTTCCATTTTTTCCATCCCTTTATTTTCAGTTTATGTGTGCTTCAATAGGCGAAATGTGTTTCTTGTGAGTGATAAATTATTGGTTCTTTTATTTATCCATTAAGTCACTCCGTCTTTTGATTTGAGAGTTTTATCCTTTTACATTCAAGGTTATTATTGATAAGCAGGAAGCAACGAATTTCTTCTGCGATTTTGTTATTTATTTTCTGGTTGTTTTTTGGTCTTCCTTTCTCTCTTCCTTCCCGTCTTCCTTTTAGAGAAGGTAGTTTTCTCTGGTATTGTAATTGAGTTTCTTGGTGGGTTTTTTGTTTTTTTTTTTTTGTATATCTGTTGTAGGTTTTTTGATTTGAGGTTACCATGAGCCTTGCAAATTCTATCTTGTAACCCATTATTTTAAACTGCTTGCAACTTAACACTAATTGCATAATCAGATAAGCAAACAAGCAAAAGGAAAACTAATAAAAACTTTATACTTAAAATTCTTTCTTCCACTTTTCAGCTTTTTGTTATTTCTATCTTGTACTTCTTACATCTAGAAATGTTGTTTCAGTTCTTATATTTGATTGGTTCATCTTTTAGTCTTTCCTATTAAGATGAGAGTAGTTTATACACTACAAGTATTATGCTATAATATCCTGCTTTTATGTGTATTTAATATTACCAGTAAGGTTAGCACATTCAGATGTTTTTTTATTGCTCATTAATGTTGTTTTATTTGTGGTCGAAGTACTACTTTTAGCATTTCTTGTAGGACAGGTCGGATGTTGATAAAATCCTTCAGCTTTTGTTTGTCTGGGAGTCTATTTCTCCTTCATGTTTGAAGGATACTTTTGCCAGAGATACTATTCTAGGGTAAAAGATTTGTTTTTTTATAGCACTTTAAATATGTCATGCCACTTCCTCCTAGCCTGTAAAGGACCTTCTTTGTCTCTTTTGAAAAAAGAAAAGTCTGCTGCCAGATATATTGGAGCTCCATTTTATGATATTTCCTTTTTTTCTCTTGCTGCTTTTAAGATAAGTTCTTTATATTTGACCCTTGAGATTTTGATTATTAAATGTCTTCAAGTATTCTTCTTTGAGTTAAATATGCTTGGTGTTCTATAACCTTATTGTACTTGAATGTTAATAACTTTCTCTAGGTTTGAGAAGTTATCTGTTATCCTTTTTAATAAACTTTCTGGCCCATCTCTCTATATACCTACACTTAAGGCCAATAACTCTTAGATTTGCCTCTTTGAGGCTATTTTTGACATCTTGAATGTATGCTTCATTTTTAAATTTTTTGTCCTTTCTCTTCTCTATGTATTTTCAAATAGGCTATCTTCAAGCTTACTAATTTTTCTTCTACTTGATCAATTCAGTACATCAGTTGCATTTTTCAACTCCAGAATTTCTACTTGATTCCTTTTAATATGTCCATCTCTTTGTTGAATATGTCTCATAGAATTCTGAATTCCTCCTCTGTGTTATTTTGAATTTCTATGAGTTTCTTCAAAACAATTATTTTGAATTCTCTGTCTAAAAGGTTACATATTTCTGTTCTCTGGGAATGGTCACTGGTGGCTTATTTAGTTCATGGTGAGGTCATGTTTTCTTGGATATTGTTGATAATTTGGATGTTTGTTGGTGTCTGGACATTGCAGAGCTATGTATTCATTGTAGTCTTAATAGTCTGGGTTTGTTTGTATCCATCCTTCTTGGTATGGATATGGTATGGCTTTCCAGGTATTTGAAGAGACTTCGGCATTCCCATCTAAGCCATATCTGCATTAAGGGGCACTTCAAGCCCAGTAACCTTGTGATTCTTACAGAGTTGTGGAGGTATCACCTAGATTGTCTTAGGTAAGTTTTGGAAGGATTCTCAGTATTAGTAGGCAGAAACTCTTGTCCTCTTTTATTACTTTTCCCAAATAAATGGAGTCTCCTTCTCTGTGCTGAGATGCCTGGAGCTGGGGTTAGGGTGACATCAGCACCTCTGTGGCCACCACCACTAAAACTGCACTGGATCATACCTGAAGCCAACACAGCATTGGGTCCCACCCAAGGCCCACTGTAACCACTACCTTGTTACTTCCTATGTTTGCTCAAGGCCCTAGTATCTACAGTAAGCAGATGGCAAAGTCATCCAGGCTTTTGTCCTTTCATTTAGGGTGGTGCATTCCCTCCAGGCCACAGGCAGGTCCAAAATGGCATTCAGGAGCCAGGGACTAGAGTCAAAAACCTTACAGATCTACCTGATGTTTAATTTAATTATGGCTAAGCTGGCACTGACCAAGAGGCACAGTTCTTCCCACCCTTCCTTCCCACTTTCATAAGAAGAGAGGCTTCTCCCCATGGCTACCACCACCATAGGCCCATGGGGAGTAGTGTCATCATCCTACTGATGTTTACTTAAGGCTCAGTCTCTTAAGTCAATTTGTATTAAATGCTACAAGGCTTGGGACTCACCCTTCATGGAATTGGGCTCCCCTCTTGCCCAGGGACCTAGAAATACCATCTAACTGCCAAGGCCTGGAATCAGGGACCCCAAAAGCCTGCTTTGGGTTCCTGATTCCAGGCCTTGGCACTTAGATGGCATTCACTGTACTACCTCACTGTAGCTGAGCAAGTACCTAAGGTGCAAAACAAAGGCCCTTTACTTTTTCCTCTACTTTTCTCAAGCAGAAGGAGTCTCTTGCTGTAGCCATCACATCTGGGAATGTGCTGGTTTAATGCCAACATATCTTGGAATCTCCCCCAAGGCCCATAGCAAGTACTCCCTGCCTACCATTGCTGATTATTCAGGGCCCAAGGGCTCTTTAGTCAGCAGGTAACATATCCTATCAGGATTTGGTCCTTCCCTTCAAGGCAGTGGGTTCTCTTTTGTCAAAGGGTTTGTGTAGAAATGTCATCCAGGAGCTAGGGCCTGGAATGGGGGCCTCATGACTCTGACTGGTGACCTAGCCTTCTGTGGCTGAACTGGTATCCAAGATGGAAGACAAAATTCTCTCCACTATTCCCTGTCCTTATCTAAAGCAGAAAGAAAGGGTCTTTGTTGGAGTCACAGCTGTGCAACCTGGGATTAGGGGATGGGTGATGCCAGCACTCCCTTAGCTGTCCTAACTGAGGCTCACTAGGTTGCATGTACCCCAGTTCCACTGACACTAAATCCAACATTGCCCCAGGTCTCACCTAGGAGTCATGGTGTTTGTGGCCTAGACTGCCTTTGAAGTTTATTTGGAACCCCAGAGCACTTTAGCCTGCAGTGGTGAGGCTTACCAAAACTCAACTTCCAACTGCTAGGATGGGTGATTCCCCTCTGGCTAGGGCTGTTCTCAATGTTTCCTTCATGAGCAGGAGTCTCGTGAAGGAGCTGAGTTCAGCTCACCTTTGCTTTCCACAGTGGCAAGGCAGCACTGAGTTCAATGCAAATCCCACAGTCACTGTTCTTTTCTCCTGCAAGTGCACAGATTGATTCTCAGTGCCACACAGCTGCTGCCAAGGAAGGCAGGATGGGTGGCATCAGTGATATAAGGCTATCTTTCCTACCTGCTCCAATGCCTATTTCAAAGATATGAAGTTAAAGTCAGGTACTGTGATTGCTCACCTTATTTGTGGTTTCTATTAGGTGACTTTTGGTTGTGGATAGTTATTAAATTTGGTCTTCCTGCTGGGTGAGGGATCAGTGGAGGTTTCTTTTCTTTTCTTTTTTTTTTTTTAGAGAGAAAAGGAGAAAGAAAGAAAGAGCAAAAGAAAGGAAAAAAAAGAATGAAAGAGAGAAAGAAAGAGGAAGAGAAAGAGGGAGAGAGAATGGGATTCTTGTTTTATTGCCCAGGCTAGAATGCAGTCTGAAAATGGGTATTAAAAACCTCTTTTATGCCAATAATTGTGCTTAACAATGGAGACAGGAAGGAACAGGGGATGAAAATAACAAATAAGCAGCCAACCAATATTTTATTTAAACCTGTGAAATGCTGTGCAACTGCTAAGGAGTGATTTACTTCTAATTATGTGGTCACTTTTAAAATAGGTATAATGTGATACTGAGAACAATAACTTCATCATCAACAAACTAGATGTCCACTCAGAGGCCCAATCTGAAAGTCAGCAACCACAGAGACGACAAGAGGATAAATACACAAAGATGGGAAGACACTAGCGTAAAAAGGATAAAAACACCCGAAACCAGAACACCTCTCCTCCAAGGGATCACAACTCCTCACCAGGAAGGGAACAAGGCTGGACGGAGACTGAGTGTGATGAAATAACTGAATCAGGCTTCAGAAGGTGGATAATAAGAAAATTCTGTGAGCTAAAAGAACATGTACTAACCCAATGCAAAGAAACTAAGAACCTTGAAAAAAGATTTGACGAAATGCTAACGAGAATGGACAACTTAGAGAGGAATATAAGTGAATTGATGGAGCTGAAAAACACAACACGAGAACTTCACGAAGCATGCACAAGTTTCAACAGCCGAATTGACCAAGCAGAAGAAAGGATATCAGAGGTAGAAGACCAAATCAATGAAATAAAGTGAGAAGGCAAGATTAGAGAAAAAAGGGTAAAGGGAAATGAACAAAGTCTCCAAGAAATATGGGACTATGTGAAAAGATCTAATCTACGTTTGATAGGTGTACCCGAATGTGACGAACAGAATGAATCCAAGCTGGAAAATACTCTTCAGGATATCATCCAGGAAAACTTCCCCAACCTAGCAAGGCAAGCCAATATTCAAGTCCAGGAAATACAAAGAACACCACAAAGATATTCCTCAAAATAAGCAACCCCAAGGCACATAATCGTCAGATTCACCAGGGTTGAAATGAAGGAGAAAATGCTAAGGTCAGCCACAGAGAAGGGTCGGGTTACCCACAAAAGGAAGCCCATCAGACTCACAGCAGATCTCTCAGCAGAAACCCTACAAGCCAGAAGAGAGTGGGGGCCAATATTCAACATCCTTAAAGAAAAGAACTTTCAACCCAGAATTTCATATCCAGCCAAACTAAGCTTCATAAGGGAAGGAAAAATAAAATCCTTTGTGAACCAGCAAGTACTCAGAGATTTCATCACTACCAGGCCTGCTTTACAAGAGCTCCTGAAAGAGGCACTACACATAGAAAGGAACAACCAGTACCAGCCACTCCAAAAACATAACAAATGGTAAAGAGCATCAACACAATGAAAAATCTGCATCGACTAACAGGCAAAGCAGCCAG
>PVKP010041753.1:0-18542 GCA_004027715.1 Plecturocebus donacophilus | reverse complement strand
TCAGGGACGAGGGGAGAGCTGGGGGCTCAGGGACGAGGGAAGAGCCGGGGGCTCAGGGATGAGGGGAGAGCCTAGGCGTGCGGTGGGAGAGGTTGAGGGTGGCCCCTGGTCCCTTCTGGCTGGGTCCTACAGGGTCTTAGGGATGCTGCTGTTTTACTCTTAAGAGCCAGGGATGTCATGGTGGTCATGGAGGCCTTTCCCATGCCTGGCTGCTGCTTCACAGCTGAACTAAGTGGGTAGAGTTTGAGAGGGATGGTGTCTGAGCATGACAGGCATGCAGCAGGGACAGTGTGGGGACCAGAGGTGTTGAGCAGGTCTAGGCTTTGGTTTGGTCTCTTTCAGGGGGGAACAATATGGAGACGACAGAGGTGATGAGAGGGTCCAGGCTTTGGTTTGATCTCTCTCAGGTGGGGACATTGTGGGTACCAGAGGTGACAAGAGGGTCCGGGCTTTGGTTTGATCTCTCTCAGGTGTATAGAAGGAGGCCCAAGAGGCCTGGTGTTGTGACTGTACAATGAGTAACAGTGGCGGTGACAGTGGCCATCCTTTGAGACGTTACTCTAGGTAATCTCTGCCTAGGCGCGAGTTTTCTACAGGCGCCTGCTCTAGTGAGTCAGCACTCCCGCCTCAGGCCGCGAACTCGCTGCTCTCCATTCCTGACCATCGCCTAGTGCATGGATTGCGTGTGTCTTGACATGGGTGGGTCCTGACTCTTGCCTTTCATCCCGTGGGTAGTAGAGGGAGAGAATGACCCCAGAGGTCAGGAAGCTTCATTAAAAAGTCTTGCTAGAGTGTATGTCATGACAGCCAAAGATGTGTCTGACATTAAGGTTGTCAAACAGCTTATGCAAATACCTCTCAGAGGTCTCTCTGGCCAGCCGTGTCAGAAAAGGTTTCATGTGTAAATCATGTGTGGACTGTGGGTGAACTCTTAGAGTGCTGTTTCATTGTGGGCAGGGGGTCCCCTCATTCCTGTGCTGTGGTGGGAGGCTCAGTGCTGTTTCAGCATGGGCAGGGGTCCCCTCGTGCTTGCACTGTGGCGGGAGGCTCGCTGTGAGTTCCCAGTGGTGGCGATGCCGGGCCAACTGCTGGATTGGGGCTGTTTAGCTTTATCTTCCTCAGGTGTGCACAGTGAGGCCCCAGAAACCTGGCGTTGTGACAGTGTGTGGCCGGTGGTGAAGGTAGCCGTCCTTTCCTGGGAGGCTCTTCGTGTGGCCAGGCATCGGCTCAGAAGCACACTGTCATTTCATGCCTGTCATCCTCCTGTGGGGTGTGGGAGTCAGTGTCCCGTCTACCCCTTTTAAAGAGGACACTGAGGAGCATGGAGATGGAATCACTCCACCAGCCTATGCACAGATGGCGGTGGTGGCAGGAGTGGCCCTGTGCGTCTGACGACACCACCTGCTGTTGCCTCTGTGACCTGCTTCTGAGGAGCCCTGCATTTGTTCTGAAGTGTGCTGTAGAGTTATGAGGGGTGCAGTATGCTCTGAAACCAGCATAGGGATGCTTCGCAGTCACGGAGGTGCTGGAGCATGTTCCTCCTCCTCCCTCACCCCCTCAGACTTCAGCTCTCTGTTGAGAGAGGCTTCGGACGTTCCTAAAGACCGGCACTTCCGTGACGACCCCAGCAGGTCACAGGCTCCTGGCCAGACACGGGGACCTTCCATCTCCCAAATCCCTGGGCTATCACATCCTGATCCCTGTAGAACTCCAGCCGCACGGTGGGACAGTCTCCAGAATGGCTGCTTCTCTCTGCCTGTCTCGGGATGACAGTCGTGTACCCCTCGGGCTTCTGTTTCGGGGAAGTTGGGCAGCACGTGCATTCGCCACATCCTGGTAGCCACATGTCATGCTGCCTGTGCAGGACACAATTCAGATGTGTGAGGGGGACGAGGAGCTGATGGCTTTTCGGAGTCTGGAACACCTGTGCTGGTGGTGCCAAGGGCAGCCGATGTGGGAGCCACGCTGCTCAGCCTGGGCCTGTCGTCTGGACATCTTGTGTTGAGGCTGGGGATGGGCCAGGGGGCTAGTGGAACACAGCCCTTAAAGTGTCTGGAAAAATCCGCACCCTTGGACTTAGAGTCGCTGAAGTAGGGAATGCGGCAAGGACAGTGTGGGGTAGCAAGGGCACTCTCAGCTGTCAGGGCGACGCTGAAGCCCTGCGCTGCTCAGGAAGCCTGCTGTCTACAGCTGCTATGCTGCGTGTGGGCAGCAGAGGCCAGTGCTGCCCCAGGAATGAATCCCTCCTGCCAGGCTGTTGAGTAGTGTGTTCTGTGCCAGGCAGTTTCCTCCATCTCCTTGACATTCTCATACAGCAAAAAAGGTTTTGTTCCAGCTTAGTTAACTTAGTTAACTAAAGAGAATTCCCCTTCACTGAGTGTGTGTGCAAACGTGTGTGCGCATCCAGGTACATGTGTATCTGCTACAAGTGTGGACGAAGCGTAGTGTGCTTTAGGGGTGGGCATTCCTAGGCGTAAGCGTGTGGTGGCATGCTCGCACCCTGCCCGCTATTTGCTTTGTCTACACCCCGTGGAAATAGAGGTTCATAAAACAGTCTTTGCCCTTTTTAGGGGTGATTCTGAGACTTGGCAAAAATGTTTCTCTGGTTTTCCTAATTGCCTGTGTTTTTCTGGTCTTTGCCTTTGGTGGTGCTTCTGGAGGGTCTGCTTTGGGGTTGGTGAGCTGCCGGTAGCGGGGGACGGGGCACCCATGGCTGGCCAGCCACACATGGTAACGCAGGGAACCTGCGTGCTTGGGGTTTTTTGGAGTGCCTATGTCGCACATGACCCCGAGAGAAGGGCCTGTGTCAGGACTTCGCAGACAACCATGTCCTGAAGAAAGGTTTGGAACACAGACGTCTCGTCTGGATCCAGAGCTGGGTGCTTTTTTCTGCAAATGATGAATATTTGCGCTGGGCCCATATGCTGGAGAGCAGTCCCCGGACTCCTCAGCCCTGAGCTCAGAACTCTGTGTTCTCTGAGACCTTCCCTGGTGGAGAGGAATTGCCTTTCACTTCCTCTGAGCCAGTTAATCATTCATTCAGCTTCTTAAAAAGTGTCTTTTAAAAAATAATCCTGGAGGCCACAATCCTGTGCAGTTTTTCAGTTTTCTTTTTGAGGTGAGCATATTTTCCCTTGAATTCTTTCCTTAGTAACTGTGGCCAGCATTGGGTGACGGGCTTCTTTTCCCTCCTTTATTTGAGGGGAGTTACTGGGCAGGAATCATGGTGGTTCTCCAGCAACAGCCTCAACCCCCAGCAGGGAAATCTTCCCTCCTGGAGCGCAGCAGCCCCCCCAGTGTCGCCGAAGCGGTGGGGCAGTCACTCGCCCTGGCAGAGGGACGCAGGTAATCGAGTTGTGCCCCTTCCCGCCATCACAGCCATGAGAAAGCCCCTCTTGAGCGGCTCTTACTCATCAGAGCAGTGAGCGCACTATCATTTCCTGTCGAAAAGCAGATGCTGTCAGGGAGTATCAGCATAGCCCATGTGCAGCTCCTGCGAGCGCTTCTAGTGCCTGGGTTCTTCGGCCTGGGTCCAGAGCTTGCAGGTAGCCCTGGCTGCAGAGCACGGCTGCCGCTCCTGTGCTCTTGCTGTTGCTCGGCAGAGGCCGGGCTCATCCTGATCATCACCACAACAAAAGCAAGCCAGCTTCCCGTCCCAGCTAGCTGCTTCCACAGAGGGAGGCTCCGTGGCTCTGGGAGGCCAGCTCTGGCCCCATGTGCCCGTCTGTCTGCAGCTGGGGAGGGCTGATTTCCTCTCTGGCACAATGGAAAACACCACCGTGGTCTTGGAACCTGAGATGAGGGGATGAAAGAACGTGGGTTTTAGAAGGAGAAATGCTCTGTCTCTGTGATGTTTCCAGTGTTTAATTGCACAGTGATTGAACTGTCGGTCATTTGGGGACAATGGAAAGCTATGTTTGTCAGTTTTGTTGTTGTGTGTTCATAACAGGGTATTGTGGGATCTTTCTTTTTTTTTAAGAGGTGGGTGTCTCTATGTTGCCCAGGCTGGAGTGTAATGGTACGATCATAGCTGATTGTACCTTTGGACTCCTGGGCTCAAGTGATCCTCCCTCCTCAGCCTCCCAAGTAGCTGGTACTATAGGCATGCACCGCCATACCCAGCTAAATTTTTTTTTTGGTAGAGATGGGATTGGATATTTCTTGCTTTGGGTTGTAATCGTCTTTGCCCACTTTTCTAAGTAAGCCAAGGAGTCGCTGTTTAGGCCAGAGGGAGAACTGGCTTTCTCCATGGACATTGGATTTGAGGAAGGATGGGGCACAGGCTAACGTCCTGCTCCGTCACTGATCCCTGTGGGACTTCAGGCAAGTGATTTAAATTCCTTGATCTAGGGGGTGAGGGATAAAAGACTATGAATTGAGGCCGGGCACAGTGGCTCACGAATGGAATGCTGGCACTTTGGGTGGACAAGGCGGGTGGATCACTTGAGGTCAGGAGTTCAAGACCAGTCTGGCCAACATGGTGAAACCCTGTCTCTACTAAAAATGTGAAAATTAGCTGTGTGTGGTGGCACATACCTGTAATCCCAGCTACTCGGGAGACTGAGGCTCTCGAATTGCTTGAGCTCAGGGAGTGGAGGTTGCAGTGAGCTGAGATTCATACCACGGCACTCCAGCCTCCAAGACTCTGTCTTTTAAAAAAAAAAAATTGAGTTCAGTGTATACTGCTCGGGTGATGGGTGCACCAAAATCTCACAGATCACCACTAAAGAACTTCCTCATGTAACCAAATACCAACGTGTTCCCCCAAAAAACCTATGGGGAAAAAAAGAAATTAAATAAATCTGCAGGAAAAAAATAAACCACTTGATCCTGACTATATTCATCTGCGCATGAGAGATAACAGTTTGCATCTCCTAAGTGCTGCCGGAGGCCGGAGTATTAAGTCATGTGCTTTTCCATAAGCAGGGAGCCGGTGGGCAGTAGTATTCATTCAACAAACGTTGGTTAAGTGTCTTCTGCATGCTAGGCTGTGTTTAGGAGTTAGACATACAGAGATAAGATGTTGTATTATCCTTTCAGCCAGGATTAAAGTTTACATTTTAACTCCAAATGAGAGTTTCTCAACCTTGGCACTGCTGACATTGTGGGCTGGATAATTCGTGGGGCAGGGGGCTGTCCCTGTCATGATGGAGAATAGTGGGCACCCCCAATCCCCGCCATCTTTGAAGTGTAGTGACTGGGAAGCTGTCCGAACCCGCAGTGTGAGTCTGAGTCGGTGGGTAGGAACTGCATGAAGTCTCTGGATGATTTGCCTGGCTGAAGCTATCCTGCTAAAGGCTTATTGAAACGGTTCTTTGGAAGGGACTCACTCTGCTTCTGCTCAGCTCCTCTCTGGCCTTGCTGCCCAGTGTCGTCTGAGGAGCCCATGTCATGCAGGTGCCAGGTTGCGTGGCTGTGCCATGGGGGTGCCCGGCTGCAGCCTCTTCATCCAGACACATCAGCAGAGGTCCAATTCCACTCTGTCACTCTGGGTGAAAAATGGAAACTTGGCCCTGAGGCAAAATGATGTCCATGTTTTTGAAGATGCAGGCATGAAGAAAGGCGCGTTTAAATGATTTATTAATCTGTTTATGCTGTCAAGGAGGAGACTTGTCCAGTGCAGATGAGTGAGCTGCAATGCAGGGGACAGAGAGCCCATCTCCTCTGTCTCGAGTGGCTTTCCCCTGCAGGCGATTTGATGGGCTTGACTTAACCTTTTAATCGTGCAATTTCCTCTCAAAATGTACGGCAGTGGCGTTCCTTAAATTTCCCTAGACTGAAGGGCTTGCGTGCAGGTATTCCTCAGCTGCGTGCTGCCTGGCTGAGTGAGGTGGGCATTGGGTGGTCAGACGTGACTTTGCCAGGATGACTGGAGGAGCGCAGCCGTGTGGCTCTGTCGCTTGCGGTTTTGCGCCTGCCTCGTCTATCCTTTATGAAGCCTTCAAGGCTTGAGCTTCTTGAAGGCTGACTTGTGTTTTCCAGCTTCCTTGTAAATTCTTTAGCTTAGGGCTCCTCCCACACTGGAGGGTCAATATGATTTTTGGAAAAGAGCCTGTGTCCTTATCAATCAATAATTGTAGTGGTACGACCATCTGAACTTTTAAATCATGCTGCGCTCGGAGTGGCTGACTCTTCTGATTAAAGGTAGATTCTTTAGACTCTAAGATTGGATCAGCTGAGACAAGCAGCTCTGAGGCTCTGTTGCTGTTGTTGTTTTTGGCCTCAGAGTAATTATTGTTAGTGGTGAACAGAAGGGAGAGGCGTAGCCATAAACTTGTACTTGGGACATGCCCGTAGCCACGGGTTCCACCAGGTTCAGGTAGAGTAATTTCAGGGTGACCCCTAGGCTGGCAGATTGTTGTTGCTCTGTATCAGAGTTGAAAATGTTATTTTATTGCCAATAGAAAAAGTGAGTAATGTTCGTAAGACTGATAGGCACAGGTATAAATAGAAAAGGTGAGATAATGACCAACTCGACTTTGCAGTGGGGCTTTTTAAAAACAGTTCTTGAATCTTGGAAACAAACATAATTCTCTCTCAGTCCAACCACCTGTCAGCTGTAAGTGGTCATTATTTCATCATATTGCAATAAAAGATAATAGAATAACGATTTATATCTCATGGCTGATGTTTTAATGCGTCTCTCTGTTATCCTGGGCTGACAGTCTGTGATTACAGTAAACGTTTTCTCAGTGACACCATGATAATGACTTGTTAATAGGAGGATTATTCCAAGTTTAAGTCATAGAGTGAAAGACCAGCCTCAGCCCTCCTTACCTCTCTCTGCCTTGTGGGGACTGTCTCTGTGCTCTGTTGGTGACCCGTGCTTTGTCCCCCATGTTGGGGTATGGGTGCAGCACCACTCCTGATGCCTGGGGATGCACATTCCCTGTTGATTAGCAAACCCAGCCGGTGACTCCATCTCTGTCTTCTGTGCTTACGGCATTCCTTCATGTGTTTTTTGTTTTGTTTTGTTTTTTTAGACAAAGTTGCATTCTGTTGCCCAGGGAAGAGTGCAGTGGCATGATCTTAGCTTACCGCAACCTCCACTTCCTGGGCTCAAGTGATCCTCCTCTCTCAGCCTTCTAAGTAGTTGGGCCCACAGGTGTGTGCCACCATGCCTGGCTAATTTTTGTATTTTTGGTAGAAAGGGGATTTTGCTATGTTGCCTAGGCTGGTCTCGAACTCCTGAGCTCAAGTGATCCACCTGCCTCGACCTCCCAAAAGTGCTGTGATTACAGGTGTGAGCCACCACCCCAGGCCCCTTAATTTTAAATAAAAATAGCTGTACTGAGTTTAATGCAATAGAAAAGCAGAGTGAAGGTGCTTTCATTCCCAAGTGGGAGTGTCCGTATGAGATTCGGAAAGGGGTTGAGTCTCCCGTGCTCTTTCCAGGCCCTTCTCCCTGGGCCTGGCAGGAAGGCAGAGGCAGAGGCTGGCCATTTGCATGTTGCAGATGGGAAGGTGTGAGTGGAAAACCTTTTAAGATCAATTTGAATATCATCTACTTGGCTTAGATCTTGAGAAATCTTTTAATAAAATGATAAGGTGATTTTCGGCATAAAAAGACTTTAGTCTTTTGGGCTCTGAACTGGGGATAATTACTTAGCACCTAAAGAAATCCAAGGATTCTTCTTGTTAATAGTTGAAGTACAGTTAGTTCAGATGGAACTCAAAATGGTTACACATGAAGCAGGGCTCCAGTCAGCCCCGGCCAGGTGTGATTGAAGTTGTTCTGTGTTGAGTGTCAGGCGATGCTTGGAGCGTGAATTGATCAGCACGTGTGTGTGTTTGTAGAGTTGGCCTTGTTGTCTTGGCCTGGTCTGACCGTGGTCCTACCTGGTGTCCTCCCGCAGTGTGGGGTGCGTAGCCGCTTTAGCCCCTTTCTGCTCTAGTGGGCCTGAGGTCTGTTGGTATTTCTAGTGGTGGAATTCCCAGGGGATGAAAAGTTCTGGAGCGGAAGCAGATGTCTGATGTCCTGGATGTTGGGCGCTCTGGAGTCAAGAGCTCCGACACCAACTTTCGAGTCCGAGGGAGTTACCTCAGTGTGCCTGCTTCCCTGGCATCCTGCAGAGATGTAGTGTCCCACACACGGGCACGTTGGAGGGTTCCGGGTGCTGTGGTGTGTGTAGGAAGGTGGTCTTGAGGGTGGGGATGGTGCCCGTGTCCTCTTTGTGTGTTGTGTCCTGAGCACTCAGACCGTCCTCTGGCTTCTGTTCTGTAGCCCTTGTATTTTCACACATCCTTAAACCACCCTCATATCGTGGCTGTGGTCGAAGTGGTCGCTGAGGGCAAGAAACCGGATGGGACCCTCCAGACGTTATCCTGTGGATTTGGAATCCTTCAGATCTTCAGCAACCAGCCGGAATCTCCTACCTCTGCTTCCCAGGACAAACGGTACCTACCTTGTTTCTACAACTGTGGGGTTTACCAGCATCTTTCTTTTTTTTTCTTTTGAGATGAAGTCTCACTCTCAACCAGGCTAGAATGCAGTGGTTTGATCTCAGCTCACTGCAACCTCCTCCTCCCGGGTTTGAGCTATTCTCTTGCCTCAGCCTCCCAAGTAGCTGGGACTACAGGCGCATGCCACTACAGCCTGGCTAATTTTGTATTTTTAGTAGAGACAGGGTTTTACCATGTTGGCCACGCTGGTCTTGAACTCCAGACCTCACTGATGCACCTGCCACCACCTCTGGCTAATTTCTGTATTTTTAGTAGAGATGGGGTTTTGCGCCCGGCTGCATTCCAGTGTCTTTCTGTGGTGGTTTAATTGCCTGTCTCATGGTGGCAGTAGAAAGCCTTACATTTGTCATCTAAAGTTGTGTGTCCCTAATAGCATAGTGTTGGATGTTTCTTGCTTGGGGGTTTGCCTTTTCCAAACCCCCCTTTTTTTTGTCAGGGTCTCGCTCTGTCATGTAGGCTGCAGTACAGTGGTACAATTTTGGGTCACTGCAACCTCCGCTTCCAGGCTCAAGTGATTCTCACGCGTCAGCCTCCTGAGTAGCTGAGGTTACAGGCATGCACCATCACTCCTGGGTGATGTTTGTATTTTTAGTAGAGACGGGGTCTCCTGTGTTGCCCAGACTGATCTTGGAACTCCTGGGCTCAAGAGATCTGCTTGCCTCAGCCACCCAAAGTGTTGGGATTACAGACGTGAGCCACTGCATCCGGCTGTGTTTGCCATTTCTAAGTAAGTTAAGGAATTGTTCTTTAGGCCAGAGTAAGGGCTGGCGTTGGCCATGAGTGATGGATTTGAGATAGGATGGATATGGGCCAAAGTTCTGCTCCAGTGCTGATTCCCTGTGGGACTTCAGGCAAGTGATTTGAACTCTTGGAGCCTGAAGGCAGTCACGTGTACATGAGGGGTAATAACAACGTGGATGTCGTAAATTCTGCTTGAATATTGAGCGGTGTGTTTCACACAGGCGCCGGCGGTTAGTAGGTGTTCATTCAGCACTCACTGGCTGAGCGTCTGCTGCCTGCCAGGCTCTGTGTAGGGGATGGACATATGGGTGGATAGGCCGGCGCGTCATCCCTTCAGCCAGGCTTAAAGCCTGCACGTTTGCTTTGAATCAGGGTTTCTCCAGCGGGGCACCGCTGACTTTCCGGAGAACCCTTTGCTGTGGTGGGGCTGTCCTCTGTGCTGCAGGATGTTTAGCAGCATCCCGGGCAACCTACCAGATGCCAGAGGCACCGCTTCCCTGCCCCAGTTGTGACGAAGGAGAAAAATATCTCCAGCCATTGCCAAATGTGCCCTAGCGGGCAGAGTCTTGCCTGGTTGAGAACCACTGCTCCAGATCCACAGCCATGGAAATTCCTCAGATGTGTCTTTCTTGAGACATTTTAGAGTTTTATAAATTTCCATGAACAGTGTTTTCCAGACCTTGGTCTCAGGCTGCCTTGGGTCGGTGCTGTGTGTGCTAGACGTGCTTGGCCGTGAGCACCGTGGGCTTGGGGAGCTGCTGGCCTCAGCTGCCTCTGCCTTCCACAGAGGATGGGACTGGTGGCATTTAGAAAGCTCTGGTGGGCATGGTGGTGACCTAGGCTTCCATGTGCTTTCCTTCTGAGGAGTGCACACGTGACTGATGAGTGTTCTTTGGGTCCTGTCTTCCAGGTTGCGGCTGTACCATGGCACCCCCAGAGCCCTCCTGCACCCGCTTCTCCAGGACCCCGCAGAGCGTAAGAGCCAGGCCTGTCCTCGGCAGCCCTCGCTGCTCCCTACCTTCCCTGAGTGTTCCCCACCCTGAGCTCTGAGTGGGATCTTTCTCAGTGTAAACTGCTGTCCACTTAGCTAATTTATCTAAGAGGTTTGGGCAAATGTTTTGTGGCCTTCGACTTTTGGCAGAAAGTAAAGAACTGAAACACAGCAGTTCTGAGGGAGGGCATTGCTTTGTGGGGATGGCATGGGAGGGCCTGTGAGAGCCGCCTGGAGGGAGGGGAGCAGCTCTGCCCACCAGATGAAGGAGTAGCTCTCTGTCACCAGCCCCCGGCTGCTAAACCTCTGACCACACAGCCATCGCTTATCTCCAGCATGGCAAGGCCCCATGGCTGAGAGGCCACCTTAGAGCAGAGCAGGGGTCGGGGGAGCTTCCTGCTGTTCCTCTGTGACCAACCGTTCCCAGGCAGCAGAGGGAGCCAGTTGGGAGGGAAGGGTGTGGTGGGAGGGGTGGGGGTGTGTGGTGGGAGGGATGGGGGTGGGCTAGAAGGACATCAGGGAGGCTCAGAGCACAGAGGCTGTGCTTGCCCAGCAGTCGGGGGAGTGTTCAGTGAGGGGAAGAGCGGCTGGAGGTAGATCTGTTGAGGAGGGTGACTTTCTGTCTCTTTGAGGTGAGGTGCTGCCTAGATTCCTTGAAGGGGATGTTGTGTGCTCCTTGTGGCTTGGGTTAAAAGTCAAACCTGGCCGGGTGCAGTGGCTTAGGCTTGTAATCCCAGCACTTTGGGAGGCTGAGGCAGGTGGACTGCTTGAGCTCTCAGGAGTTTGAAACCAGCCTAGGCAACATAGTAAGACCCTGTCTCTACAAAAACTTTGCCAGGTGTGGTAGTGTGCAGCTGTAGTTCCAGCTACTCAGGAGGCTGCGGTGGGAGGATTGCTTGAGCCCAGGAGGCAGAGGTTGCACCACTGCACTCCAGCTTGGGTGATAGAGTGAGACCCTGTCTCAAAAAAACGAAACAAAACATACAACCCACTCCCTTTGCCCCTCACTGGTCTTGGTGACAGTCTCATGATAGGAGATGTCAGCTGAAGAGCGCTGAGGTTCCTAAGTCTGGAAAGGAGAGCTTCATTTCTCAGAAAGGGCTACAGCCTGCAGGTGGCCTTTCGGACAGACTGGGAATTATAGCTTCTGGCCAGAAGCCAGAAACACACCCTTTGAGGGATGAGCAGAGGGAAGAGGAATTTCTGCTGAGCGTAGGCTGAGTCTGCTTTTTAATAAGCCCAGGAGGGGGTCTGCGTGTTGATGAGAGGAGAAGCGTGCACGTGTGCAGCTGAGCCCATGCCGCTTCATGGGATGCGCGTTCAGAACGTGGTGGCACTAGCAGGACCCGAGGGGGGAGTTCTCTACTCCCTGACGTCAGAAGGTGGAGCAGACAACACAAGAGCCCTCCCTGTGCGCCCTCCGTGGACTACCCAGAGGAGGGCAGCGGCGGGTGATCCGTGGGCAGCAGCAGCAGTGGAGTCTAGAAAGGGCAGTTTCTGTCCAGTCCTGAGTGAAGAAAGGCTAATGGCAGTTAGCGTGGGCCGGGGTACATTGAGGCCTGTCTGGTCCCCCTCCGGTCACAGCCCTGAACTGTTTTCAAGCCTGCTCTGGAGTCCTCTCGGCCAAGAGGCGGTCCCTTCAGTCCATTGGGGGGCTCCGGATTTTCTTTTCAGTTTACAGAGAACAGCCAGTCAGGAACTTCATTTCATTGCTAAAGATTGGCTTTTAAGTTATTTTTCAGTTGAATCTAATTATTCATGCGCCAGGATTTTCTCTCCAGAAAGTACTCAGCCACCACGTTCACTCCACATCCACAGTCCACACGTCCATGCGTCCGTGTGGAAGCTGTGAGCCCTGAGTGGAGGCTTTAGGCGGAACCCATGGTGGGCCCTTCACTCATCTTTGCAGTGGACGTTTCCCAAAATTTGCTGGTAATGGGGACACACTCACACGATTTGGAATCCAAAAGTATAAAAAGTGCCAGGTGCAGTGGCTTATGCCTGTGATCCCCACACTTAGAGAGGCTAAGTGAGCAGGCTGCTTGAGGCCAGGAGTTTGAGACCATCGTGGACAACATACTGAGACCCCTATCTCTACAAAAAACACAAAATTTAAGCAGGTGTGGTGATGCGCCCCTGTGGTCATAGCTGCTTGGGAGGCTGAGGTGGGAGGATTGCTTGAGGCCAGGAATTGGAGGCCGCAGTGAGCCGTGATTGCATCATTGTACTCCAGCCTGGGAGACGAGATCCTGTCTCAAAAAATAAAAAAAATAAAAAGTATAAAAAGTTCAGAATGAGATGTTATTTCCCCAATCCTTTCACCTGCTACCAGGTAACCTTTCTCTTTGGGTTCTTTTTTTTTAATTAATTAATTATTTATTTATTTTTAATTACATTTTAGGTTTTGGGGTACATGTGAAGAACATGCAAGATTGTTGCATAGGTACACACATGGCAGTGTGATGTGCTGCCTTCCTCCCCATCACCTATATCTGGCATTTCTCCCAATGTTATCTCTCCCTAACTCCCCACCCTCTGCCATCCCTCCCTTATTTCCTCTCGACAGACCCCAGTGTGTGATACTCCCCTCCCTGTGTCCATGTGTTCTCATTGTTCAACACCCGCCTATGAGTGAGTATATGCGGTGTTTGATTTTGTGTTCTTGTGTCAGTTTGCTGAGAATGATGGTTTCCAGGTTCATCCATGTCCCTACAAAGGACACAAACTCATCGTTTTTTATATCTGCATAGTATTCCATGTTGTATATGTGCCACATTTTCCCTGTCCAGTCTGTCATCAATGGGCATTTGGGTTGGTTCCAGGTCTTTGCTATTGTAAGCAGTGCTGCAGTGAACATTCGTGTGCATGTGTCCTTATAGTAGAACGATTTGTAATCCTTTGGATATATACCCAGTAATGGGATTGCTTTGCGTTCTTGTGGCTCTGTCACTGGCAAACTAAGTGCTTTTCCCCCTTTGTATCAGCTGCAAAGAAAGAATAGCCAATTGGAAAAGGTAGTTAGGTTTTACTGACTGGCCAGGGAGTGGAGAAGGGAGCCCTTGCTTTAAAGGCACCTTCTCCCTGGACAGTGGGAGGCATGGAGGTTTGAAGGACCAACTTCAGGCCAGGAGGACGGGACTTCAGGCGCGCAGACGCAAATCATAACATGCTCCTCCAGGCATGGCTGGCACAAAACATGGCAGCGGTCTTCTCGGAGCGTGGACTTTAGCATTGTAATGTTGGGCTAATGGGCTAAAGGCAGCTGGAAGTCACCTGTTCTAGTTTGCCCCAGTTTTGTGGGGCTCTCACTTTCTCTGGTATTTGGTCAGGGGTCAAGAAGCTCTGGTGGCATCCCTGCCATCTGGTTCCTTTAAAGAGCTGTGCCCATGGAAAAAGAGGCGGAAGGAAAATGGTGAGAAAAAGGAACTTTTGCTGTTATTTCACCCAGGCTGCCCTGGTAACACACCCTTCGGGGTGCTTGTTGTGGACACAGAAGCAAAGCGAATGTCAGGTATTGCATCTGATTTTTGACCTCTTCTTACTCACTGTTCCACATCTTGCTTTTTTCCCTTAACAATTTGTCTAGAAGAATGTTTCATATCAGTACATGGAAAGCACTCATTCTTTTTACAGCTCTGTGGTATTTTGTGGAATTGATGTTTTATGATTGATTGAATCGGCCTCCTGCACACCAACCTTTACGCTGCTTAATAAGAAAAAGTTGGGCCAGGTGTGCTGGCTCATGCCTGTAATCCCAGCACCTTGGGATCACGAGGTCAGGAGTTTGAGACCAGCCTGGCCAACATGGCGAAACCCTATCTCTTCTAAAAATACAAAAATTAGCCGGGTGCAGTGGTGGGTGCCTATAATCCCAGCTACTCTGGAGGCTGAAGCATGAGAATTGCTTGAACTCAGGAGGTGGAGGTTGCGGTGAGTTGAGATCACACCACTGCACTCTAGCCTGGGTAACAGAGTGAGTTTCCATCTCAAAAAAAAAAAAGAAACCCATTGCAGTGGGTGTCCACCCTTCCTCTGAGCGTGTGCAGAATTCATGGGGTAAACTCCTGAGTCGGGGGGTTGGCTAGGCTGGAGGTCTGAGCATTTGGAGTCTTGCCCTATTTCTCTTGTGTCCCCCTCCCTGCTGCCCCCCAGGGAGGTTGTTCCTCCTGACCAGCTATACAGGTCAAATGCCTTTAGTGGTTTTTTACATTTTAAAGTAAGTAGATTTCATGTTTGGAGTGGTTAGGTACTAAAAAAATACTATTTTTCACTAATTTCTTTTTCTTTTTCTTTTTTTTTTTGAGATGGTTTCCCTCTATCACGCAGGTTGGATTGCAGTGGCGTGGTCTCAGCTTACTGCAATCTCTCCCTCCTGGGTTAAAGCAATTCTCCTGCCTCTGCTTCCCGAGTAGCTAGGATTACAGGTGTGGGCTACCATGCCTGGCTAATTTTTTGTATTTTTAGTAGAGACGGGGTTTCACTATGTTAGCCAGAATGGTGTCTATTTCCTGACCTCGTGATCTGCCTGTCTTAACCTCCCGAAGTGCTGGGATTACAGGCATGAGCCACTGCTCCCAACTTTAAAAAAATTTTTTATTTTGTTAGGCTCAGTGGCTCACGCCTATACTCCCAGCACTTTGGGAGGCCAAGGCGGGCAGATCACGAGGTCAGGATTCCAGACCAGTCTGACCAACATGATGAAACCCTGTCTCTATTAAAAGTACAAAAAATTAGCTGGGCATGGTGGCGTACGCCTGTAATCCTAGCTACTACGGGCGTGAGCTACCGTGCCAGGCCTAGTTTTTCACTAATTTCTTTTTCTAATGATACAGTAGTTCATATTTAGCTCTTTGTTCATGAATGAGCTGAACTTGTGACTCTCAGCAGCTGTCCCTGGCTTGGCCATAGCCAGGACTTCAGCTGCCTGAGACCACACGTACCTGCTGTGCTTTGGGGAGTGATGGGCTTTCTGTCTGTGGAGAAAATCAGGCCCCAGCAAGATTGGCCATTTGGTGGGAATGTGAAGAGGGCAGCCCCGGGGTCTGTGTTTTGGGGGTGTGCCTCCCCCTGCGCCCGTTTCTGAGGATGCTGTTCCTTCCATGTTCAGGCCCTGCCCCTAGTGC
The DNA here is from genome assembly GCA_004027715.1 of Plecturocebus donacophilus. Lineage (NCBI taxonomy): Eukaryota > Metazoa > Chordata > Mammalia > Primates > Pitheciidae > Plecturocebus > Plecturocebus donacophilus. The sequence continues at coordinate 3,224 of PVKP010041753.1, read as the reverse complement.
AGTGCGGCCGCGCTCCTCCTGGGTGTCATTTCTCTGGGGGTGTTCTCTCACGCCCCCTTTCCTCCTCATGTTTCCCCTCATGCTTTACCCACAGTGGTCTCGTGGTTCAGATCCAGTTCTCCCATGTGTTATGGGTATCGGCTGTTTGGTCTTAGCTGTCACCGCAGGAGAGTGGCATGTCCTTAAGGACAGGGCTCCATCTCTGATGCTGCTGGCCTCCCTCCAGTGCTGCCTGCTCGTTTTGGGGCTTGGTGGATACAGGTGCCGATAGGCAAAGGCAGGCAGGCAGGCCTCGGGCCAGGGTGTCCTCTGGGCCCCTCTGATGGCAGGGACCAGCGAGGCCTGGGGAAACCACACAGTCCGTGGCAGCCTGTGCTCGCAGGAGACTGAGGGAGGTGGTGGGCAGGAGAGATTTTATGTTGGATTAAAAACCTGTACCTCCAGGTCAGGCGTGGTGTCTCATGCCTGTAATCCCAGCACTTTGGGAGGTCAAGGTGGGAGGATCACTTGAGCTCAGGAATTTGACACTCTAGGGAGCTATGATTACACCACTGCTCTCCAACTGGGCAAACAGAGCAAGACCCTGTCTCTAAAACCCGAAAATGAAAAATCAAAAAAATCTTTTAATTTTAACTTCAAGGTTTGGCACGGTGGCTCACGCCTGTAATCCCAGCACTTTAGGAGGCCGAGTTGGATGGATCACAAGGTCAAGAGATCAAGATCATCCTGGCCAACGTGGTGAAATCCCATCTCTACTAAAAATACAAAAATTGGCCCGGCATGGTGGTGGGCACCTGTAGTCCCAGCTACTCAGGAGGCTGAGGCAGGAGAATTGCTTGAACCCAGGAGGCTGAGGTTGCAGTGAACCGAGATCACATCACTGCACTGCAGCTTGGGCAACACAGCAAGACTCCGTGTCATTTAAAAAAAAAATTGTAACTACCAGAGAAGGTTATAAAAGTTCAATGCTTTTCACTTTTAGGCTGAACAGAGCACTTCTTGTCTTAGAAAAGTACCTTTTCTGTCTGTGGTGTTTCTAACATTCTGTTTTTTGGCTGGTTTGACTGCCTTTGCTTTCAGCAGTGGTCACATTGATCTCATGGGTGTTTTGTTCCCCAGAAAACAAACACATGACCCTCATTGAGAACTGCAGCCTGCAGTACACACTGAAGCCACACCCGGCCCTGGAGCCTGTGTTCCACCTTCTTCCCGAGAACCTTCTGGTGTCTGGTCTGCAGCCGATCCCTGGCCTGCTTCCAGCTCATGGAGAATCTGGTAAGGACGTCTTTGCTTCTCTCCACTTGGTAAGTTGAGTCTGTGCTATTCACAGTGAAACCTCTAAGGCACTGGGCTCTTCGGGGGAACATGGGCCGAGCTCCCTCTGCAGCTCAGCAGCTTGGCCTGGTGGGGGTTGTGTGGGGCGAGGAGGAGAATGGCAGTGGCATTTTAGCTTCTATTTCCCTCCTACATGGTGTCTCACGTCCTTCAAGTCATTCTGTCTTCTTTCGTTGGGAAAATGCTTTTGTGAGACACAGTGTTTATGTCTCTGTGACTGTAGCCAGGAAGACTGTGTCTAAATCTAACCCACATGGCATCATATCAGTGACTTGATGGTGGTGATGATTTTTAAATTAAGATAAAATAAGGATAGCATAAAATTGGCCATCTTAGCCCTTTGAAAATGTACAGTTCAGTGTGAGTAAGTCCATTCCCAGTGCCGTGCAGCCACTACCGCCATCCGTCTCTTTCATCTTCCCCGGCCGAGGCTTTGTCCCATTCAGCACTGACTCCCCATTCTCTACTCCCCCAGCCCCTGGCAGCCACCCTTCTACTTTCTGTCTGCATGATTTCGATGACTCTAGGGACCTCCTGTGAGTGGAGTCATGCAGGCCTTACCCTTCAGTGGCAGGCATTCTTCTAGGGCAACTGGGGAATTGCTCTGTTAGTTCATCCTAAGAGTGAAGTGTCTTCAAGGTTCTTAGCGGAATGTCTTCGGGGTTCATCCAAGTGATAGCATGTGTCCAAATTGCCTTCCTTTTTCTTTTTAGGCTGAATGATTTTCCGGTTTATGGACGGACCCTGTTTTGCTGATTGTTTCGTCGGTTCACCCTTAGGTTGCTTCCACCTCCTGGCAGCTGTGAAGAATGCTACTGTGAACAGGGATGCAGGGACTCGAGTATTTTTGGAAACTGAAATTCATGTTAAAGGACAAGGGCTCTGTCTTGGTGTGGTTTGCAGAGGTTGATTCTCCAGTGGTGGAATCGCGTTGACCCCAACAGCCATAGGAGGTTGGGGGTATACTCTGCTGAAGGAATGTGCTGGGCGGTCCTTGTGACCTGGGCCCCATGCTTCTTCCAGGCACTTCTTCCACACTTTTGTGTGGCTTTCTTGAGGAGTCCAGGAGAGGGGACCACACCAGCCTCTTTCTACCTGTCATGTGCTGGAGATGTCCTGGCACTGCTGGAACCTACTGTCTTGGGTGACTGACTCCCTGCTGGGTTCCGGGAAGAGTGGGATTTGACCTTGTGTATGAGGGGCGGGGATTGAGAACAGTGCTGTGCTGAGGGTTTGGCTCATTCTGGACCCTGAAGGAAGGGATGCAGCTGGCTCCAGCACGGGTCCCTGGTTGTCAGTGATGGCATCCCTGTGCATTGTACAGGCGTTCTGGTTGGTGCTGGGGTGTAGATGTTATCATCTGAGTTAATTAATTTCTTGGATAGGTCTGTGGTGGATATCATCATTGTGAAGTCACTGTTTTCCCACCATTCCAGGGAGGAGAGGCTGTGAAATGAGAAGGGAGGAATGAACTCTGAAGACGAGCAAGCTTGGGGTCCCGGTCTGGGTCTGTCCTGGCTCACTGAGCTATAGGCACTCTCCACGCCCCCTTCGGAGTGTCTTATTACCCCTGTAATCTGCCGGCGATCCTCTGAAAGAAAGAAAGAGATGGAGGGAAGGCCTCATTATTACTGTTGTTGAGTTAGCAAAGAGGACATGAAAACCTGTGTCTAGCTCTGAGACCTGGGCCATGGCCTGTCCCTCTGACCCCTGCTCTGCTGGCCAGGGAGAGCCCGGTAGGCCCCACTGTGAGATGTCGCCTGGTCGATAGTGATCTTGGGGACTAGCTGTGAGATGTTGCCTGGTCGATAGTGATCTTGGGGACTAGCTTTGAGATGTCGCCTGGTCGATAGTGATCTTGGGGACTAGCTGTGAGATGTCGCCTGGTC
>PVKP010041752.1:0-18539 GCA_004027715.1 Plecturocebus donacophilus | reverse complement strand
ATTTAAATTTTTCTTTTTAAATCAAAGCTACTGCAAATCAATTTAATTTTTAATTTTGCAAAAACAGGGTCCCCAATGTTGTCCTGGCAGGTAGCGAACTCCTAGCTTCAGCACCCTCCTTCCCTCTGTCATTGAATGGCACAGCTGACCATACAGTTGCTGAAGTTAGAAACCTGCTTGTTTTCTTGTCAGTCTCTTTCTATTCCTCTTCCTCCTTGCATCAATCACCAAGTTATGTTTACTGGACCTCCTAAATATTTCGAGTTTACCCAATTATCTCCACCCAACTGTGACTACCCTAGTTTAGGCTGCTTTCATTAAGTACTTGGGTAACTGCAGTCACTACCTCTAACTGGTCTCTCTCCCTCCTCTCTTATCCTCCCTGTAATCCAATCTCTACCCTGCAGCCAGGGTAGAGATTAAATTTATAAGAAGTAATTTAATCAGGCCACTTTCCTACTTAAACCTTTCAAAGCTTCCCCATCCGCCTACAGGATCAAGTACAAACTCTCACGTGGCTTATATAGTCCTGCCATGGTCTGGCTTCTGTTGTTCACTACAGCCTTAACTTTTTAAAATATGAACTATTTTCATTTCTTGAACAGAGTATGCTCTTGTCTCAAGGTCTGCAGGAGCTCTAGGCCCTCCTCTTTACCTTGCTGACTTATCCTACAGGTCACAGATTCACATATTTTTTCTGGGACCACTCCTTCCCAGCCCCTACCCACTCTTGTGTTTTGCTTCCACAGCCCGTGTACATGCTTCTGTATAATTTATCACATTGCATTGTATCTACAGGCAGTGAACCCCCCTGAGCACGGGGTCCGTGCCTGGCTTGTTCTCTGCTGAGTCTCCAGCACCTAGAATACGGCTTAGCACGAAGGAGGTGCACAGTGGGTAGTGAATGCAGGAGTGAATGGATGCGGGAGGGCTGGTGTCTTTTGGAAAGCAGAGCTCGGTGGCTGAGAAGCCTGCTGGGCAAGGGCTAGGTGTACACTTGCCAGGGTGTTAAGGAAAGAAAGCAGGATTCAAATCCCATCCGTCTAACCTCCCCAACACTGCGACGGAGCCGCGCCTTCTTCCGGCCCATCTGAGCCGGAAGTGGAGGCGTGGGCATCCCGTGATGCCCCGCGGGATCTTTATTGTAACCGCAGGGAGTAGAGGTAGGAGGTCGTGATGGCGGCGCCGGAGGCAGAGATTCTGTCCCCGGTCTCAGTCCCTGGTAAGACATGGGGTCCAGAGTTTGGGGAGCCTTGGGGACCTGTTTCTTCCCTATTGTCGCGCCCTCCATCCCCTGGTCCTCTCCCCAGCCTGTCTTCCGGGTGTCCTACACGGCTCTGGCTGTCACTCCATCGCCCTGGGTCGTCCTGGACCCTGCTTGACTACACTTTTGACTTATTTCCCCAGATCAGGTCCCGCTGCTTTCTGAGCGGAGCTCTAGTATTACTTCCGAAATCCCCCAACTATCTTGCAGTCAATTAAATCTCAGGCAACAGGAATCAGGAATCTCTCCCTGCCTCTCCCACACTGTAGGCTGCGGAGGGTATGTGCGTATGTCGGAGTGCTCCCTTTCTCAGGGTGGCAGGTATGGTGGCCACAGGGAATCAGAAGATTGATTTTGGCTTTTAGGTTTTTAATTTTTCTCTCTTGACCCTCTTTTCACCTTCCAGATTTGGAGTGGTATGAGAAATCTGAAGAAACTCACGCCTCTCAGATAGAACTACTTGAGACAACCTCTACCCAGGAATCCCCCAACCCTTTGGAGCCCTTTTGCCCAAGAGACCGCATGGTACCAGTGGTGTTTCCTGGGCCTGTGAGCCAGGAAGGCTGCTCTCGGTTTACTTGTGAACTTCTAAAGCATATCATGTACCAACGCCAGCAACTACCTCTACCCTATGAACAGCTTAAGCACTTTTACAGAAAACCTTCTCCCCAGGTAGGCACAGGCTTTGGGAGCAAGTTGGTGGGAAGACTTTGTGGCTCTTAGATGGGAGGCAGGTAGAAAAGGAGTCTAAGAGTATCACAAGGTCAAGAGATCAAGACCATCCTGGCCAACGTGGAGAAACCCTATCTCTACTAAAAATACAAAAATTAGCTGGGCATGGTGGCATGCACCTGTAGTCCTAGATACTTGGGAGACTGAGGCAGGAGAATTGTTTGAACCTAGGAGGCAGAGGTTGCAGTGAGCCAAGATTGCACCACTGCACTCCAGCCTGGCAACAGAGCGAGACCCTGTCTCAAAAAGAAAAAGGGAAAGAAAAGGGGTCTAAAATCTTCAGAGCCTGTCAGTGTAAGCAACTTCCAGGGCTTCAGTCACTTTCTCCCTACTCTAGTGTTTGGTAGCCTAACCCTTCTGGCTTTTTCTCTTGTTCTCGCCTTTCTTTCTTTCAAACTCATGTGTTGCATTTGGACTTAATGAACTGTCTCTTTGCAAGCCTCCCTTTTTCTGCCAGGCTGGAGTGCAGTGGCACCATGTCTGCTTATTGCAACCTCCATCTCCTGGGTTCAAGTGATTCTCCTGCCTTAGCCTTCCCAGTAGCTAGGATTACAGGCACATGCCACCATGCCTGGCTGATTTTTGTATTTTTAGTAGAGACAGAGTTTCACCATGTTGGCCAGGCTGGTCTCAAACTCCTGACCTCAAGTGATCTGCCTGCCTCAGCCTCTCTCAGAGTGCTGGGGTTACAGGCGTGAGCTACTGTGCCTGAGCTGCATGTTTCTTTTTGATAGCATCCTGTTGTTTAATTTCTGTATGAACTTCTTTTTTTTTTGAGATGGAGTCTTGTTTTGTCAACCAGGCTGGAGGACAGTGGCACAATCTTGGCTCACTGCAACCTCCATCTCCCAGGTTCAAGTGATTCTCCTGCCTCAGCCTCCTGAATAGCTGGGATTACAGGCATGCACCACCACACCCGGCTAATTTTTTTGTTTGTTTGTTTTGAGACAGAGTCTCGATATTGTCATCCGGGCTGGAGTTCAGTGGCGTGATCTCGGCTCACTGCAACCTCCACCTTCTGTGTTCAGGTGATTCTCCTGCCTCAGCCTCCCAAGTGCTGGGATTACAAGCATGTGCAACCACACTGGGCTAATTTTTGTATTTTTAGTAGAGACGGGGTTTCATCTCTTGAAGTCCTGACCTCAGGTGATCCACCCACCTTGGCCTCCCAGAGTGTTGGGATTACAGCTGTGAGCCATCTCTCCCCACCCCGATGAACTTCTTTTGCCTGAGGATACTACTGAATTTTTGAAGTTTTTCTTTGTTCCTTGCAGTGTCTCAGTTTGTTTTAGAATCTATTCCCCATTTGTTTGTTCTGGTCTTTGACTTCCATGTTGGAGGCTTTTATTCTGTGTCTGGTGAATATTTAAGAATAAATCAGGCCCAGCACCGGTGGCTCACGCCTGTAATCCCAGCACTTGGGGAGGCTGAGGCGGGCGGATCAGTGGAGGTTGGGAGTTTGAGACCAGCTGAAACAACATAGAGAAACCCTGTCTCTACCAAAAATACAAGATTAGCTGGGTGTGGTGGGGAATGCCTGTAATCCCAGCTACTCAGGAAGCTGAGGCAGGAGAATTGCTTGAACCTGGGAGGCGGGGGTTGTGGTGAGCCAAGATTGTGCCATTGCACTCCAGCCTGGGCAACAAGAGTGAAATTCCATCTCAAAAAAAAAGAGAATAAATCATTACAAGCTCTGTTTGCATACCTAGGCCTTAGGAACTGATAGACTTCACTATAAGGAGATTAGGTGGGAACCTGGTGATCTCTTTGTGGGGGGATTCTTTAAACATAGTATTGGAAAATCTTCCCTCTGGGTGGGGGAGAAATTTGGCAGATGATCTAAGCGTCTTTACACAGATTTCCATTCATATTTGCTCTTGCCTCTGTGGTGCCTATATCACCAATTTCTAAACCTTTATGGGGTTCTGCTGTGTGAATCAGTTTGGATCCTTTGGGGGTCCCTTCTGTCAGCACTTGGTATTCAGCTCACTTGAACTCTTAACTCTTCATCTGCTTTCTATCTTCTAAAACTTTGTGTTTGCCTTTGGCCAGTGTTGTATAGTCTCCGGTTCTTTGCCCTTGGGAGTTCTTTCTTGCTCTTTCCTCTTCTTTCCTTCCCTTGTTTCTTAATTTCTTTTCTCTCATTTTGTAGTATTTCAGGTGGAAGCACAAATAAGCATGTGTTCAGTTTACTATGTTTAAGTGGAAGAACAAGTTCAAAGTTATGTTTATTAGACCAAATAATCCTCATTCCTGTTATCACTTGTCATGCCACCAAATCTGTTTAGTTGTTTATATCTGGATGCCCTCCACCTTCAGAACACTGTTTGCTGTTCTTTTTTTTTTTTTTTTTTAAAGATGGGGTTTCACCATGTTGGTTAGGCTGGTCTTGAACTCCCGACCTCAGGTGATCCACCCGCCTTGGCCTCCAAAGTGCTTGGATTACAGGCGTGAGCCACCGCGCCCAGCCTGGTTTTGTACAAATAGTGTATTTTCCTTTTCAATATAATGCTCTCTGATAAAACACAGTGTTTTAGCTGTGGCAGTTCACTGAGCTAGAAATTCAGTCCTGTAAGTCTATGTACACATCGCAGCAGGGTTCTTTTCAAAGGGCATTAGCTTCTCCTTGCCTCATCCTTCTCTCCCACCATTGTTTGTCCTCACAGGCAGAAGAGATGCTGAAGAAGAAACCTCGGGCCATCACTGAGGTGAGCAGCAGGAAATGCCAACAAGCCCTGGCAGAACTGGAGAGTGTCCTCAGCCATCTAGAGGACTTCTTTGCACGGACACTAGTACCACGAGTGCTGATTCTCCTTGGGGGCAATGCCCTAAGCCCCAAGGAGTTCTATGAACTCGACTTGTCTCGGCTGGCCCCCTACAGCATGGACCAGAGCCTGAGCACAGCAGCTTGTTTGCGCCATCTCTTCAGAGCCATATTCATGGCTGATGCCTTTAGCGAGCTTCAGGCTCCTCCACTCATGGGCACCATCGTCATGGCACAGGGACACCGTGACTGTGGAGAAGATTGGTTTAGACCCAAGCTCAACTATCGAGTGCCCAGCCGGGGCCACAAACTGACTGTGACCCTGTCATGTGGCAGACCTTCCATCCGAACCATGGCTTGGGAAGACTACATTTGGTTCCAGGCACCAGTGACACTTAAAGGCTTCTGCGAGTGAATGAGCGCTTCTTAATCCTGAAAACACAATGGCTGAATTATCTTTCTCCATGTGACACTGAGTCACCCATCTAGTTTGGAGCTAGAGTTGCTTCCTGGTGAGAGAGGAAGCAACTCTCCTTCTGGTTGTCTGCCTCCTTCCTCAGATTTCCTGGTGGGCTGATGGCATGTAGCTGTGACTGTAATCATTGCTGAACAACATCTCTTTGAATCAAAGGTTGATCTTCCCAGAGGGTGCTGGGTCAGTGTTTCTGTTAGGGGTTGGAAAGCAAAGATGGGTCCATAGACAGACACTCTATGGAGGTGGCCCTTTCTGCTCTTTGCTATGTCCTTTCTGAATTTTTACCAGGAACATAATGTGGATGTGACTCATGAACTTAAATATAAATAGATTCTTATTATATTTTCCTGAAACTATTTTGACTTGAAGAAACTTGTCAGGCTTGGCCAGGTGCAGTGGCTCACACCTGTAATCCCAACACTTTGGGAGACCGAGGCAGGTGGATCATGAGGTCAGGAGTGCAAGACCAACCTGCTAAGATGGTGAAACCCTGTCTCTACTAAAACTACAAAAAAGTTACCTGGGCATGGTGGTGGGTATCTATAATCCCATGTCGCACACTGTACTTCAGCCTGGGTGATGAGTGAGACTCGTCTCAAAAAATAAAAATAAAAAAGGCTGGGCGTGGTGGCTCATGCTTATAATCCCAGTATTTTGGGAGGCCGAGGTGGGCGGATCACAAAGTCAAGAGGTCGCGACCATGCTGTCCAACATGGTGAAACCCCGTCTCTACTAAAAATACAAAAATTAGTTGGTGGTGCACGCTTGTAGTCTCAGCTATTTGGGAGGCAGAGGCAGGAGAATTGCTTGAACACAGGAGGTAAAGGTTGCAGTAAGCTGAGATCATGCCACTGCATTCCAGCCTGGCGACAGGGAGACTCTGTCTCAAAAAAAACCTAGTTGGGCTTGAGGTTATTTTATCTTTCTCCTTGGCCTCTTCTGCTTCAGGGCTTCTAGAATTTTTTGTTTTGTTTTTTTTTGAGATGGAGTCTTGCTGGAGTGCAGTTGCACAATCTTGGCTCATTGCAACCTCTGCCTCCTGGGTTCAAGTGATTCTCCTTCCTTAGCCTCCTGAGTAGCTGGGACTGCAGGTGCCTACCACCACACTCAGCTAATTTTTGTATTTTTAGTAGAGATAGGGTTTCACCATCTTGGCTGGCTGGTCTCAAACTCCTAACCTCAAGTGATCCACCCACCTTGGCCTCCCAAAGTGCTGGGATTACAGGTGTGAGCCACCGTGCCCAACCTTAGGATTTTTTTACTAAGGTTTTTTTTCTCTTCTTCAGCCCCAGGCTAGTCTAGGAAGTTAAGTGACTTGGCCAAGTGCATATGTAGTTTGTTGGAGTTAGGACTAGAATCCTCATTAGCTATCTTTTAGCCTACGTGCTTTTCTTACCACATACAGGTTTTTGTGATGCTTAAATTCTGTATCCTCCAAAGTGGAGGTCACGTTTATTTGGAAAGATTCTGGTAAGGAACTTAGCTTACCAGGCCACTGAATGAGAGCAGTGATTTCAGGAAATAGTCTGGCTCTGTGCTTCGTTTGTAGTAAACTCCGAGCAGGTGTGCTGATTAGTGAGCTGGGAGGAACCACCATGCTCGGCCAAACATCTGTTTTTGGAAGCAAGTTGAAGACAGAATCCTCACCATGCTGGTGTTGGGAATAGATGTATGCATGTGTATGTATGACATAAAAATGGTATATATAGGCCAGGCGGGTGACTCATGCCTGTAATCCTGGCATTTTGGGAGGCCGAGGCGGACAGATCGCCTGAAGTCAGGAGTTGGAGACTAGCGTGGCCAACATGGTGAAACTCTGTGTCTACAAAAAATACAAAAAAAATTAGCCAGGCATGGTGGTGGATGCCTGTAATCCCAGCTACTCGGGAGGCTGAGGCAGGAGAATTTCTTGAACCTGGGAGGCGAAGGTTGCAGTGAGCCAAGAACTGCACTCCAACATGGGTGACAGAGTGAGACTCCCATCTCAAAAAAAAAAAAAGTATATATATACACACACATATATACATAGTATAAGATACATGTATGTACACAAAATATACTATTTTTTAGTATATGTACTGTATTTTAAGCACTTACTTACATACATTATCTAACCCTGACAACTTTGCAGTGCGTGAATTATTGTCCCCATTTTATACATGAGGTTAGGGGAGATTGAGCAGCTTGCCTAAGTGATGAAACTTGGATTCATCTACACTACCGCAAATCCAATGTGATTTTACTCTGAAATATTTAGCCAGGATTTGCCTTGCCAAAGGCATTAGCATCAAAAAGCTTGAGAATTCTTTTCTGGCTTTAGATTCTTGTGTCTGCCATGGATCCTGCAATAGGTGCTGAGTAAATATGGAATCAATGAAAGCAAAACACCTGGGCTCTTTTCTGTGCAATGACTACTTGAGAGAGATTCTGCCAGCCAGAATTTTGGCTGTTTTTCTGTCTAATGCTATTATAGAGGAGAGATTGGGCCATGTCTCCCACTCAGGGAAAGGAAAGGCTGAGGGGTCTGCCTAAAGGGAGTAGGGGGTGGTCCTGAACAAAGAAGTCGTAAATCATTTTGAGATAACACATTAAGCCAAACAACTCCCTAAATACTAATTTTATTTATTTACTTGTATTTTTGAGACGGAGTCTCACTCTTGCCCAGGCTGCAGTGCAGTAGCATGATCTTGGCTCACTGCAATCTCTGCCTCCCAGGTTCAAGCAATTCTCCTGCCTCATCCTCCCAAGTAGCTGGGATTACAGGCCTGTGCCACCATGCCCCGCTACTTTATTTTTAGTAGAGACAGGGTTCCGACACGTTGGCCAGGCTGGTCTCAAACTCCAGACCTCATGCGATCCACCCATCTCAGCTTCCCAAAGGGCTGGGATTATAGGGGTGAGCCACCACGTCTGGCCAAATACTAATTTTAAAAGCCTTCATAAACAATGCCTAAGGCTGGGCACGGTGGCTAATGCCTATAATCTTGACAGGGTCTCACCTCGTCACCCAGGCTGGAGTGTAGTGATGTGTGATCTTGGCTCACTGCAGCCTTGGCCTCCTGGACTCAAGTGATCTTCCCATGAGGCTAGGGGAGATTGAGTAGCTTGCCTAAGTGGTGAAACTTGGATTTGTCTACACTACTGCACATTCTATGTGGTTTTACTCTGAAATATTTAGCCAAGATTTGCCTCCCAGAACTTTGGGAGTCTGAGGTGGGCAGATCACTTGAGCTTAGGCATTCAACACCACTCTGGCTAGCATGGTGAAATCCCATCTCTACTAAAAATACCAAAAAAAAGGATGGGCGTGGTGGCACACACCTGTAGTCCCAGCTACCTGGAGGGCTGAGGTGGGAAGATCACTTGAGCCCAGGAAATCTAGGCTGCAGTGAGCCAAGATCACACACCACTACATTCCAGCCTGGGTGACAAAGTGAGACCTTGTCAAGACAAACAACTCCCCCAAAAACTAACAATGCCCAGATAATTAAAGTATCTGGGTAATTTAGACACTTATTTATCTACTGGGGCCTGGATCATTCTGATTTCATGAATGCTCTTCAAAGGAATCCAGAAATGAAAATATCAATTAGCAACATTAACAGTAAAGCCCATCTCCTCCTTTGGCAACAAGCTTGCTGAGGAAACTGTTTATGTTTGTCCTTGGCTGGGGACTCAAGAAGTGAATGTGAAGAAGTGGTCTAGCGCAGGGAGTGAAGAGCTCCAGCTGTAGTGAGGTTCTGGTCTTTCATCTCTTGCCACCATTTGGATCTAAAAACAACAGTTATGGGTGGTAGGTGATGAGAAAGTGTAGTCTGTAAATGTCACCCTTTTTGTATCTCTCTCCTCACCTTCCTTTCAGAAGGTGTTACCCTATACCTTGCCCGATTTCCTAGATCTTCATTTGTCCTTTAGAATAGGGTAGATAAAAGTGGCTGGTGAAGATGGAAGAGAATGGATGGACCTCATTCTATAAGACCTGGCTTGGGATGGGGAGGGGGTGGAGGCAGTGGGGTTGTCAGAATCCTAATTAGAGCCAGGAGGAATCTCAAATTCTTTTCTTCACAGATCTTTCTGAGGTCAAGAAGTAACATGACAGGGGTGAAATAGTACAGTCAGTGTCAGTGTTGGGGGTTTGTATTGTTTTCTTTCCAGACCCCAGGTGCATACGGTAAAGACTCTAAATGTCAACTATGTGAAAGGGCTCTGGGAGGACAATTGAAAAAGGCTGGGTTGGGACCTCCAACCCCACATTGTAGCCTAACTGTAGTAGGGGAAGCCATGCTGTGGCCGTGACAACTGAAGACATCCCGTCTCAAATTCCGGAAAGGAAGAGGGAGGGGGCTGATGTTTGCCCAGGCCTTACCTTAGGGCTCCGTGGGGAGGAGGGCTGGGCGGTAGGCGGTAGAGTGGGTGGAACCTAGCTTCCGGTTAGGCGGAAGGGCGGAGCTTCAGGTCTCCATGGAGACGGCTTCTCCTAGCAACCCGACTGGCGTTGAGCAGAGCCGCTGGCCTGATGGACGCAGAGAGCCTCCTGCTGTCGCTCGAGCTGGCGTCCGGCAGTGGGCAGGGCCTCAGCCCGGACCGTCGGGCCTCGCTGCTCACGTCTCTTATGCTGGTTAAGCGCGACTACCGCTACGATCGGGTTCTTTTCTGGGGCCGCATTCTTGGCCTGGTCGCCGATTACTACATCGCGCAGGGCCTGAGTGAGGACCAGCTCGCACCGCGCAAGACGCTCTACAGGTGAGGAGGCCCCCCGGGTGCAGGGCCGCCGCGGGACCCCAGAGAGTGGCTACCTGGAGAAAGGGGGGAGTGGGCGGGTCGTAGCAATCGAAAGGGGCGGGGCCCATAGGGCCAAGGGAGGGGTGGGCGGGAGCTGAGGTGAGTGGAATGGCGAAAGGCCAGAGGGGCGGGCCTGGGCACGGTCGAGGGGTGGTCGAAGAAAAGGGCGGGGATTGGGCTGTCTAGGAATCTGAGGCTGGGGAGGAGCCTGAGGGGGCGGGGCAACGGACGGGCGAGGTCCCGGAGGGCGGGGCCCTGCGAAGACCTGTTTTCCGCCTGAAGAGGCCAAGAGAAACTTGGATGCGGATGGTTTACGCAAGAGAGGTAGGGTCAAGAACGCAGGTGAAGCAGTGGGAAGGTTTCTGGAAAATGCGGACCTGGAGAAGAAGACAGGTGCCAAGTGTTGGGCCTGGCTCGGTTTGGAGGAGGGTCAGACGCCTGGGGGAGTGGGTGCTGCTCTTTGATGGAGGTGTCTGCTCTGCAGCTGGAGGCACTTTTGGAAGTAGAGAACGAATGCGGAATGGGGAGGGAGCTGGGGAAAATTCCCTGGTCGATACCATACAAGACCATCCAGCTTTGCCTCTCCCCTCCCCTCCTGTCTTCCCCCCTCTCCCCTCCTCTCTTTCCCCCTCCCCTCCTCTCTTTCCCCCTCCCCTCCTCTCTTCCCCCCTCCCCTCCCCTCCTCTTTTCCTCTTTTCTTTAGAGTCTCGCTCTGTCACCCAGGCTGGAGTGCAGTGGCGCAATCTTGGTTCACTGTAACCTCCCGGGTTCAAGCGAATCTCCTGCCTCAGCCTCCTGAGTAGCTGAGTTTACAGACGCGCGCCACTATATCCGGCTAACTTTTTGTATCTTTAGTAGAGACGGGGGTTTCACAATGTTGGCCAGGCTAGTCTCGAACTCCTGACCTCATGATCCGCCCGCCTCAGCCTCCCAAAGTGCTGGGATTACAGGCGTGAGCCAACCCGCCGGGCTAATTATTTATTTATTTTAATCGTTGTATTTTTAGTAGAAACAGGGTTTTACCATGCTGCCCCGGCTGGTCTCAAACTCCTGGCCTCAAGTAATCCACCTGCCTCAGCCTCCCAAAGTGCTGGGATTGCAGACGTGAGCCACCACGCCTGGCCAGCCTCTTTTTGACTATAAGGGAACTTACTGCCTTATAAAGCAGTCCATTTGGCCAGCCTGGGCGATATAACAAGACTTCATCACTACAAAAAAAAAAAAAAAAAAAAAAAAAAAGCCAGGCTTGGTGGCTTACGCCTGTAATCCCAACACTTTTAGGGGCTGAGCGGGGTGCGGATCACAAGGTCAGGAGATTGAGACCATCCTGGCTAACACAGTGAAACCCCATCTCTATTAAAAATATAAAAATTAGCCAGGCATGGTGGCGGTGTCTGTGGTCCCAGCTACTCTCGAGGCTGAGGCAGGAGAATTGGTTAAACCTGGGAGGTGGAGTTTGTAGTGAGCCGAGACTGAGCCACTACACTCCAGCCTGGGCAACAGAACGACACTCCGTGTCTCAAAATAAATAAATAAACTTCAAAAATTAAAATGCCAGCACATTGACTCATACCTGTAATCCCAGCACTTTAATAGGCTGAGGTGGGCGGATCACCTAAGGTCAGGAGTTTGAGACCATGCTAGTCAGCTAACATGGTGAAACCTGCTTCTACTAAAAATACAAAAAATTAGCTGGACATGGTGGCACACAACTGCTACTTGGAAGGCTGAGGCAGAATCTCTTGAACCCAGGGAGTGGAAGCTGCAGTGAGCCGAGATTTCGCCATTGCACTCCAGCCTGGGCAACAAGAGTGAAACTCCATCTCAAAAAATAAATAAGTAAAATAAAGCAGTTCACCTAGGCTGCAGGTAGCTGGAGACTTCATTCATCTATCCATGTATCAATCCAACATTGATTGGGTGCACCCTGTGCTAAACTTGGTTGCTAAGTTGGCACTGCACATCTGTCTCTGAGTTATTCACGTCCTAGGGAGGAAAACTGACCAGTCAATCAGCAATTCCAGGACGATGTGTTAAAATTAGAGATGTACACAAAGGGAGACAGGTGGGCATTCTAGAGAAAAACTAAGTAAGATAACTAAGGGAGTAACTTGCATTGAGTTCTGAAAGATTGAAAGATGAGCAGGTATACTACAGGCAGGTTTTGGGGCAAAGCATACCAGTTAGAGGGAACAGTTAGACAAACTCTTGTTGGCTGGGGAAGGCTCAGAGTGTTTGGGAAAACAGTAGTATGATGTTGTGTAGAACTGGTTCACGAGGCAAAAGGATATTGAAGTTTGTTCATAGGTCATGGGGAACAACTGAGGGGCTTGCAAGAAGAGCCTGCTCATATCACAGAGGGCAGAATGGCCTGAAAGTGTGGTGAGCACTGTGGTTAGGAGTCCATTGTAGTGTTTATATGAATGAACCCTGAAAGGAAGAGGTAGCTGAGGGAATGCAGAGGAGGGGTTGGGTTCGAAAGATTTAAGTGCTAGAATTGTCAGTACATGTGACTGACTGAAGGATGGTTGTAAAGAAGAGGTCAAGGCTGAGTCCTCCTTCTAGCTTAGACTGCTCAGTAAGTAAGTACTAGCACCACTCAGGAGAGAATTCAGGGGCAGGACGAGGGAAGACATAGTGAATTTGGTATGAGGTGCGTCAGTTATAAGGTGTTAAGAAGGCATTTGGAATACAGAAGAAAAAGTTGAACTGAAGATAGAGATTTGTGATTCATTTCATTCTATAAGCATTTGCTGAGCACCTACGATGTGCTACCATGTGCTAGGTATGGATTTAGACACCAGGAGTTCAGTGGTAAATGAAGTCCTTGTCTTCATGGAGCTTACACTGTAGTGTGTGTTTAGGGGGCAGAGAAGGGAAGATAGACAATAGCTAAATACACACATCTATTACATGTCAGATGATGTTAAAAGCTAAAGGGGATAGAGAATACAGGATGGGGTACTATTTTAAATAGGTGGATCAGGGATAGACTCTTTGATAAGGTCAGATTTGAGAAGACACCTGAAGTGACTGAGAGCATGAGCTATGTAAATATCTGAGGGAAGAGAATTCTAGGCAAGTGCAAAGGCCCTGAGTCAGGTGTGTGCTTAGTGTGTTTATGGAACCCCATGGAGACTAGTGTGGTTAGAGAGGAATGAGTGAAGGGAGTGCTGCAGGACACAAGGTCAGAGAGGTGAGGGGTGGGAAGCCATCATGCAGGGCCTTGTGGGGCATTGCAAGACTTGGCTTAATGGGAAGCCATTGGAAGGTTCCACAGAGGTGTGACATGATCTGGCTTAGGTGTGAACAGTTGGGTGGGGACTAGTACAAAGGGGAAATAGATGTGGAGGCAGGGAGACTAGTTAAAAGTATACAGCAATATCTAGGTAGTAGGTGGCTTGGGCCAGAGTGGGAGCAGTGGAAGTGGTTGGATTCTGGATACTGACTAGGCAGTAGCTGGGGCTCTGGAAAGCAGGTGGGTAAGACTGTAGAAAGAAAAGAGGGGTGAGAATAGGTCCCTGGAAATACTTGAGGCCCTGGAGGAGGGGAAGGGGAGATGCCAGAGGAAATAGAACTGGAGATATATTTGTTGGCCGTTAGGTGTCATGGCCTTCTCCCAAGCAGTTCCTCGAAGTGGTGAGGGCAGAAATCACAGTGCAGTGGGCTGAAGAGTGAAAAGGAGGGGGAGGAAAGGCACCCACAGGGCAATTTTTGTTCTGAGATTATTGTTGAGAGTTGGGGAAGAGGGAGGGAAGGACAGGAACAGCATTTTCTAGAAGGATGTGGATTTGGAGGGCTGCTGTTTTAGTAGGCTGAGCATTTTTTTTTTTTTTTTTTTGAAGACGGGGTTTCACCATGTTGGTCAGGCTGGTCTTGAACTCCCGACCTCAGGTGATCCGCCTGCCTTGGCCTCCAAAGTGCTTGGATTACAGGTGTGAGCCACTACGCCCGGCCTGGCTGAGCAGTTTTTATATTGTGGGGAATTGGTGGAGAGTGAAGGGCAGGAGGATGAGCAGAGACCAGGCTGGGGACCCAGGCCCAGGGTGTATTTGAGAGGTGGGAAGGACCTCCTCTCCCAGCAACAGGAAGTGAGAAAGGAGGGAGCCGGTGGGCTTGATGAGTGCTCCCAAAGACCTCAAATGAGAAGTCCTGAGCATAGGCCTGGCATTCCTGAGAAATGGGAGGAAATGGTTATGCTGTTGATTCAGTGGGCAGGCTGAGCATGAATTTAGGGCCCACCAAAACATGGGTCCCCATAACCGAAGAAAGTTCAGCTTTCAGAAACTCCTCTGGAATTTCAGTCTGGATATCTAGGAAGAGGCTCATTTAATTTCAGCATACATGGAATGAGTGAAATTGAGTCTGCTTATACATATGAGGATGGGTTCACTATTGGCACTTGGAACTTTTGTTTGTTTTTGAGTCAAAGTCTTGCTCTGTCACCCAGGCTGGAGTGCAGTGGTGCATCCTTGGCTCACTGCAACTTCCACTTCCCAGGTTCAAGCGATTTTTCTGCCTCAGCCTCCTAAGTAGCTGGGACCACAGGCACGTACCATCATGCCCCGCTATTTTTTGTATTTTTAGTAGAGATGGGGTTTCACCATGTTGGCCAGGCTGGTCTCGAAGTCCTGACCTTAAGTGATCTGCTTGCCTGTGCCTCCCAAAGTGCTGGGATTACAGGCATGAGCCACCACGTCCTGTTGGCACTTGGGGCTTCTAAAGGTCTCACTACAGCATTGGGAGAAAAGATAGCAATTTCAACAGCTTTTCCTGAGCCTAACCCACTAGAGAGAAGGGAAGATAGTAGGAAGACTGGGTGAGCAGGGAGTTGGAATCCAGGGGTGATGTGAATATTGTTGGCAGCCTGAATTGCACAGAATGGAGCCTCTTGCCCCCTGCCACAGAGGAGATGGTGGCGCAGTCGTCTGTGGTGAAGGGCCGCTTCATGGGGGACCCATCACACGAGTATGAACACATTGAGCTGCAGAAGGTGCATGAAGGCGAAAAGGTCTTTGAAGAAGAAGTAGTGGTGAGTGAAGAGGAGGGAAGGAGAAGGGCCTAAAAGAGGGCCTGGGCTCATCCAAAACCCAGCCCAGTCCAAATTATGGCAACAGGTACCATCATTATCTCCTTTTTTTTTGAGACAGGAATCTCACTGTGTTACCCAGGCTGGTCTCAAACTCCTGGGCTCAAATCATCCTTCTGCCTCAGCCTGCCAAGTAGCTGGGAGTACAGGCGTGAGCCACCATGCCTGGCGACTAATGTTATTATTACCTTTGTGCCACCTTGGTTATTGAGTATCTGGGTGTGCTAGGCACCGTGCTACTGTGTTTGTATCATCTGTTTTCATCCTTAAAATCCTATGGAGTTGGTGCATTACTTTCCAGTTGGTAGAGAAGAGGACATTCTCCTGCCAGTTTAGAGAGGTTAAGTGATGTGCCCAAAGCCACACAGCTAGCTCCTAAGCAACTGGATAAGGCAGTGGGTAGGTTCTGGGGTGAGGACTAGGAAGAGGTGGTGCTCTGCGCTGTACTCTGGGGTCAGGAGATGTGCACAGACTCTCATATTTTAGCATCAGTTTTCATTTCACAAAACAGTGCGTCAGATGTTCAAAATTCAAAGGCATAAAAAGGAATATTGTAAAGTGTCCTCCTATCTCTGTCCACCAGTCACATAGGTCCTCTGTTTTAGGGGACATTAACTATTTTTTTTTTTTTGAGATAGAGTCTCCCTGTGTTGCTCAGGCTGGAGTGCAGTGGCGCCATCTCAGCTCACTGCAACCTCTGCCTACCAGGTTCAAGTGATTCTCATGCCTCAGCCTCCGGAGTAGCTGGCATTATAGGCACCTGACACCACGCCCAGCTAACTTTTGTATTTTTAGTAGAGACAGGTTTTACCATGTTGGCCAGGGCTGGTCTTGAACTCCTGACCTCAGTTGATCTGGCTGCTTTGGCGTCCCAAAGTGTTGGGATTACAGGTGTGAGCCATTGTACCAGCCTGACATTAACTATTTTGCATGTGCATGTGTGTGTACATACGTGTATGTGTGTGTCTAAATTTTTCTGCTAAAAGTAGAGTCTGGATCAGAAGCTTTATCATGTCCTAGGAGTTAGAAATATAGAATCTTGGGCCCTAGCATCAGGTATCTGCCTTTTAAAAAATCCCCTGGTCATTTGAATTCACATTAAATTTTATTTTATTTTTGAGACAGAGTTTCATTCTTGTTGCCCAGGCAGGAGTGCAGTGGTGCGATCCTGGCTCACTGCAACCTTGACCTCCCGGGTTCAAGTGATTCTCCTGCCTCAGCCTCCTGAGTAGCTGAGATTACAGGCATGTGCCACCACGCCTAACTAATTTTGTATTTTTAGTAGAGACGGGGTTTCTCCATGTTGGTCAGGCTGGTCTCGAACTCCTGACCTCAGATGATCCACTCACCTAGGCCTAATTTTTTGTATTTTTAGTAGAGATGGGGTTTTGCCTTGTTGGGCAGGCGGGTCTTGAACTCCTGACTTCAGGTATTCCTCCCACCTCGGCCTCCTAAAGTGCTGGGATTACAGGCATGAGCCACTGTGCCCAGCTTATTATTTTTTTCTGTAAAATTGAGATAATTGTGTTTACTTTGCAGGCTTCTGGAGATTAAATGAGGTGACATATTTAAAGACCCTGGCCTCAGCACTTATTAAAGCTTAGTGTCTACCTTTCCTTTGTAAACCGTTCAAATAGGCAGCCTATGGCAAATAGGTGACCCAGTGACTCTCTAGGGGCCTTAGCTGACATGCTTTCTCTGTCAAGCTCTTCCACAAAATCTCTATGGAATCCTTTTGTCCAGGGTTGCCCTAGATAGTAATTGTAACTAAATATCATCTGTGTAAAAAGGGTACGATATGGGGAAATGCTTGGGAAATAATGTTAAACTGAAGAGAAGGATATGAAACAATAGAAACTGTGATTCTAATTTTACTTTAAATATATGCATAGAGGGTTGGGCACTGTGGCTCACCCTGTAATCCTAGCACTTTGAAGGCTGAAGCAGGCAGATTGCTCGAGCCCAGGAGTTCAAGACCAGCCTAGGCAACATGGAGAAACCCCATCTCTACCAAAAATACAAAAATTGGGCAGGCAAGTGGCTCAAGCCTGTAATCCCAGCACTTTGGGAGGCCAAGGCAGATAGATCACCTGAGGTCAGTTCAAGACCAGCCTGGCCAACATGGTGAAACTCTGTCTCTGCTAAAAATACAAAAATTAGCTGGGTGCAGTGGCGCATGCCTGTAGTCCCAGCTACTCAGGAGGCTGAGGCAGGAGAATCACTTGAACTTAGGAGGCGGTGGTTGCAGTGAGCTGAGATCATGCACTGCACTCCAGTCTGGGTGACAGAGCAAGACTCTGTCTCAAAAACTAACTAAATAAAAAATTGAAAAAAACAAAACAAAAGTTAGCCAGGTGTGGTGACATGTGCTTACATTCCCAGCTACTTGGGAGGCTGAGGTGGGAGGATCATCTGAACCTGGGAAGTTGAGGCTGCAGTGAGCCATGATTGTGCCACTGCACATGGCCTGGGTGACACAACAAGACCCTGTTTCAAAACAAAAAACAAACAAAAAAAACAAACGACGAAGAAAGTATACCAATATGTTATCAGTGATTCTCTTTAGGAGGTAGGATTTTGAGTGGTTTTAATTCTCTTTGGTATGTCTTTCTATATTATCCACATATTCTACAGTGAGCATGATTACATTTATATTTTTAAAAGGCAAAATAAGCAACATTTAAATACGTTGATAGGATGGTATGCCTCTGGAAGAGTGCATCAGAAACCTTCAATGGTGGTTGTCCCCAGTTAGGGCAACTAGGGGCTCAGGGACTGGGGTGAAAGACTACATTTTTCTAGTTTTGAATAGCATACCACCTGTATGTGTTACAAATTAAAAAATAAATAAATAGAAAGGAAGAATATCTTGATAGGAAGGAAGGCGAGGGCTTCCTGGCATGATCTGTGTGGCTCTGGTGTCCACTACACTGCAGTGATGCAGGTGAGATGGCCATGCAGAGGGACCTTGCATTGGGGTGGATGGGCACAGTGCCCTGGCAGGATGCTCCTCTCCTGTCTCCTCAGGTCCAGATCAAGGAAGAAACCCGCTTAGTGTATGTCATTGACCAGATTGACAAGGCTGTGGCCATCATCCCCCGAGGCGCCCTCTTCAAGACCCCTTTGGGACCCACCCATGTCAATCGGACCTTTGAAGGTGAGTTCTCTGGGGCCCCTCTCAAGGTCTGGAGGGTATCTTTTCCCAGACAGTAGAACTTATGTCTGGGAGTCCAGCAGGGGGACTTGCACACTTGATCAAAGAAGGAGTAGCTGTGACCTTATCACCTGGGAACGTGTGCCCAATGACCTGGCCCCAGTGGTCGGTATGGGCTCCCCAGTCACTGGCCCCCGACTCTCTTCAGCTGGGGAGTGGGAGAGCATATAGTCCCCGGTCCCAGGGCTTTACATGGGTCTGAGCTACCTACTGTTTCCT
>PVKP010041751.1:0-18539 GCA_004027715.1 Plecturocebus donacophilus | reverse complement strand
GAATCCCATTCTCTCTCCCTCTTTCTCTTCCTCTTTCTTTCCCTCTTTTATTCTTTTTTTTATTCTTTCTTTTGCTGTTTCTTTCTTTCTCCTTTTCTCTTTTTCTAAAATCTCTTCCTCTTTCTTTCTCTTTCATTCTTTTTTCTTTCTTTTGCTGTTTCTTTCTTTCTCCTTTTCTCTCTTTTTCTAAAATCTCTTCAAAAAAAAAAAAATACAAAAAGTTAGCAACGTGTGGCACACGCCTGTGCTACCAGCTGCTCAGGAGGCTGAGGCAGGAGAATCGCTTGAATCTGGGAGGCAGAGGTTGCAGTGAGCTGAGATCACGCCACTGCACACTAGCCTGGGTGATGGAGCGAGACTCCCTCTCAAAATACATGCATACATACATACATATAGTTTTGACTTCACAGACGTCTTGCAGAAGCCTTGGGCACCCCAGGGATCCGCAGACCCAGAGCTGCAGATACCTGCTCCTTCTCACTCATTTCTGTCTGGTAATCTGATTCCATGGTATTTAGATCCAATCTGGAGAGACCTTCCATCTGCACCGTGAGCCCATCCCATCTTCTGACTCCTTCTAGAGCTATAGTGAAGATGTATTTTGTGTTAATGCTTAACTTTTTCGTTTAGATTACCATTGAGGTAGTCTAATAATATTTCTAAGTAAATATTGGACTTTAGTTTGCAATAGAAGAAACTAGTCTATAATATGATATGCTTATGCATTTAATAATTAATTAGTTAAAAATATGGGTTATTAAACAAATTAACATGGTAGAGACCATGTTAAGCATGTCTGAGTTGAAGTTTTCAAAACATAAAAATTTGTATTAAAAATTTTCAATAGACATAGACTATAAGGTAGATCATTGAAAGAGTCATGCTTTAACAACATTGTTTAAATTTTTTGGCATACACACTGATCATTTTAAATAGTTTTTCCAAATGGGGACTATTTGACGTTGTTCATATATACCAGCACAGAGGGGCCAGCAAAGCCTGCCAGAAAAGCAAACCTGTGCCCTGCTCCCTGACCGCAAGACCTGTGCAAGAGTTTTTGACAAACAAGGAGCCATCATAGGAACTTCAGCCAGGGTTGGCCAAGCAAACACCCAGCATAGCCACCTTGGCTAACTCTGTCCGTACTGCTGGATTCCTTGGTGAAAAACAGGATGGAGTGGGTAGATTTGGTCAGGGATGAAATTGAATACATTGGGAATCATAATTCCCCTGAATCACTCATTCTGCCTTTTAAGAGACTTAAGACCATCTGGGGCTGCTTGAGGGATGTGAGGGTGGAGTGGGGCTTTCTTGTCACTGTGGGGCTACTTTGCCCTTGGGAGAGGTTCACACGTCTGGTAAGACGCTGGTATAGGACTCCATCTACAAGAGGATGTATTTTCCCCCAGGAGGATTCACGCTTGCAGTCAACATTGAAAACAGCGCTGGGAACAGCTCAGTGTTGATCACATTGAACCACCCTTCACCTCTTCGTTTTTAATGATTTTTTTTTCCTCTTTGCATCAGTGACAATCAACTCAACCACATATCCTCCCACCTGATCTATTCAGTCATTTTATTCTGTTCTGAATCAGGCATTCGGTCCTTCAACAAATATTTGATACATTGGAAAGCTGGTCTTCCAGTAAGTTTCAGAACTTGAGACTTTTGCTAGACCAGGTAACCTGCGGGAGAGAGGAGAAACAGATAGTTCATCATTTAGCAGGAAATACCTGCAAGTGGATTACTGCATGATTGCGTTTGTCTACACAATATAATTGGTTCTAAACATTTTAAAATAACAAACAATATAGGTTTTATGTTAAAAAGCATAAGCAGTTTTCAGAATAAGGATGTGGCAGTAATATTGAGGCTGTGCTGCATTTAAGCGGGCCAGATTCACACACATGGCTAGGAGAACAGCAAAGAAGTGAGGTACACAATTATGCTTGTCTCTTTAAAATTCCGTGGCTCCTAATAGCAGAATCATCTGCTCACGCCATCTGCCAGCTGTGAAGTGAGTGAAAATAGCATGTACAGGTACCGTAATATGCAGTCTAATTGGGGTACTAAACTTTAATTTATTGAAGAAATTGTAAATATAAAAACAATTATAATTTAACAAATCTATTCCTTTGCTGCTTTAATGAATACTCTGTATGTGCTGGGTTATTACGTATAGTTTTCTTTTTTGTGTTATATTGCAAGGTACCATCCTTAATATATCACAGGGACAATGAAATTGCACTGAACACCAGTCCACACATTTTCTCTGCATTTGCAATCATAATCGGAATGCACTCGACAATGGAACAGCTCCATTGCAAATAGAAGTAGAATTGAAAAGTTATTTGCCAATTTGGCATTAATTCTGAGGACGGCTTGAGGGCTTACCAGAGATAAGACGTCTCTGATTGGCTTTTCAGCCTTTGAATAGAACAATTTAAAATAAACGCTGTCCAGTGACTGCTTTCCCTAGATTTTTCCTCCTCTTCTGTTTTACTTCCCCTTTTTCAAAATGTTTCATCTTTTCCTTCTGTTTCTCCTCCACCTTCTTTTCCTCCCTACTTCCATCCTTCTTCTTTCTTCTCTCCCTTTTACTTCTTCTTTTCTTCTTCCTCCTTCTCCTTTTCCTTCTCCTTCATAAAGCTGGGGACAGTGTCCATCGTTGTCCATTTGAAAAAGAGACATGTTAAAAAATGTGAACTGTTGAAGGAGTCATCAAATACTTTTGCACATTAATGTTAAAACAACCTTGTAGTAAATGGTGATACCTTTTAAATAAAGGGACTAGATGATTCCATATCAAATTTGATTATTTGGGCAACATGAGTTATGTGGGTGACATGAAATTGGATTTTGCATTGCACATGCGCTAAGACTTTCATGTTCTAGATTCTAAATGTACTATAAAAAGTGTTATTTGCTAGGCAAATAGACATTGAATAAAAAAAGAAATGTTTTGCAGAAGGACTTTTCTGTTATTTAAAGACCTACCATAGGTTTGTTCACTCTTTATGGCTTCCTAGGTAGCCTTGCACATGGACAGGACAGGTGACTACCCCTGCGATTCAGTGTCACTGTTTGAGGAGTGCCTTGAAACTCAAGGCATGCATGGACATACCGTACTTTCATGGGGGTTGACATAAGCTTGGACTTCTGGCTAACACTCCATGTGATAGATGGGGATAGTGTATTTGGACGGACTAAGAACAGTTTTTTGTAGCGGGGAGGCAGGACATTATGGGGTGCAGAGGTGGTGGAAAGATCCTTGGAGGAAAAATAAGAACTAAGGCTAGGGAACAACAGTTTGAGTAAACTATATCCACCTCCTTCCTTGTACCTAGATTTGGTCCAGTATTTTCTGTTGTCATAGAAGCAAGAACCAGGCAGTCAGGGTGTGTGGTGGTTTAAACAAATGTCCACCACTGTTTGCTACACCACCTTTCTTGAGCTAGAGACTAATTCCTCCCACCTTACCTGTGGCAGAAAGGCAAAGTGTGTGGCATCTGAGACAACTCCAGAAAGCGACCTCTGATTCCCCTTACTGGCTCTCGGATCATGTGCCCAGAGGGGGCCAGCCACCTGCCTAAAGGCCTGCTTCTCCAGCCCTGTGCTCACCATTGTGGAAGCACTTTCTCTAGCTCTCCAAGCCTCTAAACATCTGTAACTCTGGCCAACACTGTCTGCAGCCTCTTAAGAGACTCTAAGGTAGAACCATGTGACCAAGCTTCTTCCGATATTGCTGACCCAAGAAACTGTCAGATAATAATATTTGTCATCACTAACAAGTTTTGAGGTAATGGTTATGCAGTCATAGATAACATGGGCTAAACTCCCCTGGCTCTATAGCCTGCTCTCCTTTGTGATAGGGACACATCAATCCCTTTGCCTCCATTTTTGCAGCTTCAAAACTGAGTGTTAAATTATTTAATTTGATAACCTCCGTTAAAAAAATGTAAGGAAAAAAATCGAGTTGTGTGTATCTTGCATTTCTTTCAATGTCATTGTGATGATTGGATAATTTGTATGAAAGCCTTTGGTGGGAAGTTTTTAAAACATAAGCTCCCCTCCCTCTATTTTCTATCACCAAATGGATGTTAGGTGGCCTTGGTGACTCACACCCATAATCCCAGCACTTTGGAAGGCTGAGGCAGAAAGAAGGTTTGCTTGAGCTCAGGAGTTTGAGACCAACTTGAGCAACATGGCAAGACCTCATCTCAAAAGCAATAATAATGAAATAAAATAATAAAAATTAGAAAATAACATGGATGTGAATGATGGCAGAGATGAATCTAGGTTCACATGACATCATAAGCAGCTTACATGGCAGCTCCAAATCAGCTCTCAGGTCTATAGCCCATGGCATATTTTAGGGATACAATATATGTTGAATCAAGGATAATGACTCATATTTCTTTCTTAGGGTTCTATAGTCTGACTGTTAGTGTCCCCCCAAATGCATGTGTTGAATCTTAATCCTAATGTGATAGTATTAAGAGGTAGGGTATTTGGGGACTTTAAGTCAAATGAGAGATTAGTGCTCTTACAAGAGAGACTGAAAGGACCATGCTTACTACACAGCAAGAAGGTGCCCCCTTTGAAGCAGAAAGCAAACCCTCGCCAGGCAGTGAATCAGCTGGCACCTGAAGCCTGGCCCCTCTAGCCTCCACAATTGTGAGTAATCAATTTATGTTGTTTGTAAGTTACCTGGTCTAAGGTATTTTGTTACAGGAGCAAGAAAGGACAAGGCAGGTTCCAACCCTGACATTTCCCATTAGGATTCCAAAGGCCATTCTAAAAATGTCTTGTTGCTTCTTTCTCATTGTTAATACATATATTAATCTTATAAGAGTTGTAATAAGTCTTTCCAATAATTTTCCAGTAATAGGAGAAACTTGAATTGCTTACTGAAGTTAACTGGAAACAAGTCATGGGGGTTAGGAACAAGCGAAGTCCACGTTCTCTCTCTTCTGAGTTGTTTTTCTCATTCACTCCCTCTGATTACAATCATGTCCTAAAGGAGTAAACTTCATTTACTTTCCTTATCATCTGTTCATCAAATAATCCACATTGAAGGACTCTTTGGCATTTATAATGTTCAGGTCATGTTAGCCAATATAGTTGCAAAACATTTTGGCTACTTTACCCGATGGACTTCCTCTCATCTGCACTATGGTAAAGCCCTCGTGATCTACCACATGGTCTGGCCTCACCACATCACTCCACTGACATTGTTTCCCCAAAGGCTAATGCTCACCGTTCCATGAGTAACTCTAAGGATGTCTTCTGTCCTTTTCTATTTGAGCTCAGGCAGCACTGGGCCTTGTGGTCTGCCGCCCAGTTCTTGACTCTCTTTCCTCCTTCCTGGGTTTATGTGAAGTTGCTTTTCTTTCCTGGTTCTCCTCCAACTCTCTGAGGTCCTCTTTTTCTTCTTTTCTTCTTCTTCTCTTCTTTTTCTGCTTCTGCTTCTGCTTCTTTTTTATTGAGACGGAGTTTCACTCTGTCACCCAGGCTGGAGTGCAGTGGTGCAATCTCAGCTCACAGCAACCTCCGCACCCCCAACTCCGCCCTCGAGTTCAAGCGATTCTCCCTGCCTCAGCCTCTTGAGTAGCTGAGATTACAGGTGCCCACCACCACGCCTGGCTAATTTTGTGTTTTTTGTGGAGATGGGTTTTCACCATGGTGGCCAGGCTGGTCTTGAACTCCTGACCTCAAGTGATCCACCTGCCTCAACCTCCCAAACTGCTGGGATTACAGGTGTGAGCCACTGAGCCAGGCTCTTCTTCTTTGTATCTTTTGCAGGAACTTTTTCTGCTTCTAGCTCCTCAGATGTTTCTGTCTTTAGCACGTTGGTGTCCCTAGGATGAAGTCTAAACTGAGCACATCTCTTTTCCGGGTTAGCCTTCAGTTGGTGTCTCTGTTCCCTGTTCCACAAAAACTTCTCACCAGTCTACGATTACGTGGGAAAGGAGAACCTTACCAGTGGAGAGTCCTCTGTCCTCCTCTGCAGCTTCCAGCACTGTGATGTGTGTAAGGCAGGAAGCCCGTGTCTCCCACTGAAGGGCACTCTTTGCTGCAGCCCCAAGGAGCCACATGGCAGAAATTTCATTCCAAACTTGGGGCTGGAAAAGGTCCTGCTTGTTCCAAGAAACAAATCTTTGTCTCAGTCTCTGACAAGTATGAATTATAAATTAAAAGCTTTACTTTGGCAACAGGCAGGATTATCATTAAGCCTAAGTGCCGACTGTGGCAGCCAGCCCTCCCGGTCCCTGTTTCTGAGTATTTCTTTTCCTCCACCTCCCTTTCTATCCTTGTTTGCTCAAGTTGTATTGATTTACTAAATGGGCTCTTTTTCTTTCTTTTTTTTTTTTTAAAAAAAGGATGTTGTATATATTCATTTCTTCGCTACGTATCTGGTGCCTTTTCTTTACCGAATACTGAGCCAGGTTCCTACCCATTCTGAAGGACATGTTTCTGACCTTCAAAGGGCTTCCTGAATGTTAGGAAACAGAAGAAAATCAGATGATTGTAATAGTTTATCATTTCAGCTGGAATGGAGATTAGAAGTTAGAGTAAAAGAAAGTGGGGAAACAGAAGCATTAGCTGGGGCATTAGGAAAGGGATAAAGGGAAGTTTGAATAAAACTGGAACTACAGGCGTTTTCCCAGGAGCCAAGCAGGTGGACAGTGTTTCAGGCAGTCAGTCGTAAAGGCAAAGGAAAGATTGCACAAGAGCTTGGTAGATCAGAGGACTGGAGCTGAGTCCTTCTGCATCATAGAGTTGTGGAATTAGTAAACACAAACTCCAGAGCCAGACCATGGATATTCCAATATGATTTGCAAATTGCAGATTTTGTTATGAAGAATATCAGTAAAAAACTTTAGGCAATGGAGGTGAAAATTGCATTTTCATGTTTGCAGTGTGTGAAAATTAAATAAAGTTCGTAAATATCAGCTTCATTGAAGGAAGTTTTAAGCTAACCAGAGTGATGTCAATTGTGAAATCAGAGGGCATACCACATTTGCTAATAAAATAGGAAGCTAGGCACATGACTCAAACTGATGTGATAACTTCATGACCTTCCATAGAGTAAAAGGTGTAAGCGGCCTTGGTCTAGGCCCACCTTGTTTATATTTGGTTGACATACCATTTATTGATGTTAGATTCTGCTAATCTTGGCTAAAGAGTTCAGAGTACTTTAAAAGCTATACTTGCTGTGTATGGTGATCAAGACATATTGAAAGACTCCTGCAAGAGGCTAGCATTTGGGTCTGGGCAGATGATACTCTCATTGGAATTCAGTCTATTTTGATAGCACATGGAGATTGATTTGATAATCTACAAAAATGAACACGAATGTCCCATTCATTTTTCAAGGGGATAGTAACCTTTTGGCTCAAGTGCTATCCAGCTGCAAGGAGAAAGCAGCATCCATCAGAATGACATGTACTGCAGAGTAACATATTGCTTGGCACAGGGAGCACAAAGATGAGCTCTGTCCTGGCTACTGAGAGTACATCAAACATGCAAATAAATGCACCAACGTAATGAATGTGGACCCTTGGCTTTGTTCCTCCTGGGCTGTGCACCCCTGTGCCTCAGGGAATGAGACATTGAGTTCTATTTTGGAAAAAGTTTCTGCTTCTCATCTCTAGCTTCTCCTTTCAGCTTCAGCGGATGTTGGCCTCATTATTTCATTGTGCTAAACTTCTTGCTTCAGGCTGAATTTTCTGTGTACTGGAGGTGGTAATGCACCTTTGCCTTTAATGTGAATTCTCTAATTTTGGGTAGAAAGTATATATATTCTTGTTTTCTTTTGTTTTGTTTCATACATTCATTATTTTAATTAATCAACCAAAAAATGTGTATTGAGAGAACAGATTTTGTCAAGTACTTTGCTTGAGATTTAGGATCTTAAATACAAATGAGGCATAGTCCTGTTTTTGCAGACTCCTTAGTCTAGTAGAGACCAACAAGTGAATGATCACAGTGCACAGGCTTCATGTAGTAATATAGTATTTGAGGTGAACAGTAAATAAATCAGTAAGTTCCAAGGTAAGTGTGCTGCCTGAGTTTGGGTATGAGGGGTTGCCTTCACCAGTTTCCATAGTATTTAGAAGAGTGATTCTCTCAGAATAAGGATAGTTAAACTGTGATTAGAGCTTTTCCAAACTCCATAAGCTCTCTTGTAAACTCTCCTCCAGAAAGACTGAATATTATTGTTGTAAAGCAGTGGTTTTCAACTGGGGCCAACCTGTACTTGTGATCAAAGACACATCAGAATGTCTGGAAATGTTGCTTGTCATATTTGGACAGTGGTGGGATGTTACTGTCTTCTCGCAGGTAGAGGCCAGGGATGTTGTTGAATATCATACAATGCCCAGACCAGTCTCCCACAACTGAGGATGCTCTGACCTGGAATATCAACAGGGCCAAGACTGAGAAGCCTCACTATAAAGCAATGTGTAAGGTGGAACCACAGCATGTTGCCCAATGACAGTGAAATGTGTTCTACAACATGAAAGAGATCGTTTAGATTTGCAGTTCTCTATGTTCAAATCAGTTCTTATGTTCCATATAAAAGGCCCTCTTATATTTAACCAATTTTTGAATATAGAGAGATACCCTTTATTGCCTGAAGGGTCTTCCTAATCTGCTCGATGACAGACAAGGCCCTCTATGCAATCAGCATGGGGTTCCTGAGCCCTGATCTGAGTTATTATTGGGTCTTGCCCCTCCCAGGACCCTTTCTCCTTCTGGATTCCTTGTCATTCAGATGTCAACTTGCAGCTGCTGCCTGTCCACCCCTCTGCAGCTGCCATTCTCCCCTGCTGCTTATGACTCACTGTTGCCCAGTCTCTGTTCTCTCTTTGTCACTGAGTGACATCTAGTCATACAGTAAATTGGGTTATAAAATGTTAAATAAAAGCTTTGCAAGTTCTGACCCCTGTAACCAAGTAGTCATAATTTCTAAAGCCAATTTTAGGTAGCCTGTGTTTCAGTGATCTTAGCACTGGGAGACTCTCAAAAGCTAAGTTTTGCTTGAATAAAATGTTCTCCCTTTTGTTGAGACATCTGTACATCCCTCAAACCCTGGGGTCTGAGAATGTTTGAGAGATTTCAGCAATGCTGCAGAGAATTCCTCCCTCATTACTGTGTGCCCTGGTTTAGGAGGAGGCAGTGGAGAAATCCTTTGATTCTGCCTTTCTTAGCAGCAATTCCTTGCTTTTCCCAAAACATGCTCCATCAATTGCTTGGTGACTGGACAACTCTTTTCTTACTTAATGAGTATCCTGAAAGCTCAGCTGACAGTTTCAAATGTATGCAATAATACAATTTAAAACAACATTAATAATGTTATTTACATAAATAATATGGTATTTCAGCCCCTTATGAAAATGAGATCATCGTGGTTTTCTCTGATATGTCAAATATTTGGAAGTGAGTATTTAGATTGATTTGATTTTCATTATTACCTTGAGAGTGTGTGTGTGTGTGTGTGTGTGTGTGTGTGTGTGTGTGTGTGTGTGTGTTTTGAGATGAAGTCTCACTCTGTCGCCCAGGCAGGAGTGCAATGGAACAATCTCGACTCATGGCAACCTCTGCCTCCTGGGTTCAAGTGGTTCTCCTGTCTCAGCCTCCTGAGTAGCTGGGAGTACAGGAGCCCTTTTTTTTTCGTATTTTTAGTAGGGATGGGGTTTCACCACGTTGGTCAGGCTGGTCTCGAACTCCTGACCTCAGGTGATCCGCCCGCCTCAGTCTCCCAAAGTGCTGGGATTATAGGCATGAGCCACCATGCCTGGCCTAGTGTGTGTTTTTATACCCTATAATTATCTTAAACATTATTATTTGATTCAACATAATAGCCATGATGATAATGATAAATGTTTATTAGCCTCTTATTATGCACCAGTCATATTGCTAAATGGTTATGTGACATTGCATTTTATTCTCACAAAATCCTATGTGGTTGATGCTTTTATTATCTCCAACTGGCCTAGAAGGACGTTATTTCAGAAATGCATTATGAGTATTCCCAAGGCTCTAAAACAAGTGGAAGAGCTGGAATTTGAACGCAGGTCTGTCTGAAATCACTGCCACTCAATGGAGGATTTGATATGAACAAATAACATCTTTCTTCTTATGTAATCATATAATAAATCATATTATTAAATGTTAAGTAAAAACATTGCAAGTTACCATAATTATTATAGAAAATAATGTGGGGGGATTCTGACTATGGGTGCTGTGCTCATGAATGCCACAGCTAGCTAACACACCACGCGTCTTTTTTTTTTTTTTTTTTTTGAGACAGGGTTTCACTGTGTCACCCAAGTTGAAGAGTACAGTGTCACAGTCATGGCTCATTGCAGCCTAAACCTCCCAGGCTCAGGTGATCCTCTCACCTCAGTCTCCTGAGTAGATGGGACTGTAGGCACACACCACCACACCTAGCTAATTCTTTTGTATTGTAGTGACAAGGTTTTGCCATGTTGCTCAGGCTCATCTTGAACTCCTGGGCTCAAGTGATCCTCCCACCTCGGCCTCCTGAAGTGCCGGGATTGCAGGCCTGAGCTACTGAGCCCAGTCCTCTCACGTGTCACTATTGGTTTTTTTCAATACAGGGAGGCTGGCTGATACATGCATGATTCCATGACCCACGCTTGCCCGTTGACTGTTTATTTTGGTTATTTCCATAGAGCTATAGGATTGCTTTATTTTATCTTCTTCCATAATATATATGCTTTGGTATAAAATATTTATTGGGAAAATACATATCACATTTAGATAGGCTATGTAGATTAATTTTTCTGCTGTTTACATAAATATGGCACATAGATGTTTAAACATTTAATAATGTATTTGTATAAAAATAGATTAACTAAATTAACTTCTGACGGAAAGACACTAGGCTTACCTAGAATGTGCTCAGCATATGATTCGATTACATCTAATTGCCCAGAGACTTCCACAGGGACAAAGAAAAGGAGGTGTGTTTTCAACCTGTGTTCAGACCTTAGAGAAGACTTGTAGGCAGGTCAGGACCTTCTCTGATATTCAACTAGGGCCTCAGTGTGCTGAGAATCTTCTTTTACTAAGCTAGAGTCCTTCCAGACGTACCCAGACATCACAGCCCTCACTAGCCTGTGATTATAAAATAAGGTGACCTTGGTTTTAAGGGCCAAATTAGAACTTGAAACACACTGGCCTGGTCACTGGAAATTAAGCTTCCATACTTCTGGTTATTTCCTCCAGTTCCTTCCAGTTCCGAGGTCCCACAGGGAGCAGCCACCACACCATGTTCATCCAGTGCTTCTCTCCACACTCTGAATTTCACTCCAATTCTTCCCCACTAAGGGCCCTGCTGAAATGTCTGCTTCAATAGGGAGCCCCGCTGTTCCCCCCTGGGAGATTCTCTCACAGCGAGGTCCCTGCTGCCCCCCCATCTCTATGCCCTCTTCTCTAGCCTTCTTCTCTGCTTTTTCCCATGCTGTGCCCTATTCATGTCTCTCAGCCCAGCGTCCTCACAGAGCGGGCTCGTCCTCAGAACACACCCTCCCCAGGCTCCAGAGGGAAGAAGATGGAGTTTTGTTCAGGTGCCCATGTTCCTGGGGGTCACCTTTGAACTGTGTCAATGTGGGAATTTTGAGGGGCAGCCTCCTAGCCTACGAGCAATCATGGAGACAGACACTGCTGTGCCAGTCATTCTCCTTTCAACACCAGGACATGCAAGAAGCAAGAATCTATTACCAAAGCAAAATCACTATTTTTCTAGAAATAATGAAGTGGAACCTCATTTGGAGGGGGTGATTCCTTCCTCTTAACTTGGTTTGTTTACACCTCTCCCCACTCACTCTCTGCAACATGTTCCCTGCTGCCCCACAGTAGCTGAGAATGCTGTGCTTCAGACTCACCTGGAACAATGCCAGTTCTGATTGCATCCTTTTGGATTCTGAAACCTCAACCTGATGGAAAGATGAGAAAGACTCACACAGGCCATCCTGTCCTTTGGTGTTTTCCCCTCTCTCATCTTCTCCTTCTGCCGATGCCACATGGGGCATGCAGAAGTGAATGTGCCCTCCCTGCAGCAGTGGACTTCATCAAGCCCAATGTCCTCCTCTTTGGGCTTGCACTGGATTTTGTAAACTGCAGCTCATGCTTGGCCTCTGGGCACTGGCATCTGCTCATGGTCCCTGCGTCCCAAGTGTCCAGGGCTGGTGCTCTCTGAGCCCCTTTCCTGTGGGCAGGTGATGGTTCTCCCTTCCACACCTGCTCGTGCTCCTGGGCCTTGAGAAGCAGTGACCAGCTCCATCTTGCTCCTGGCTGGGATTCAGGAGTGCTCCCCCCACCATCCCTCCCCTTTATAGGACTTTCAATCTTCTCTTGCTCTTCTGGTCCCTCACTGGGTGAGCAGGGAGTTTCTCCCTTGTAGGCAGCAGCAGAGCTGGGACACCCAGGACCCCTGCCTACCTGCTGTAAGGAAAATGGATGTGCTGTCGTCAAGAATAGGCCAAAGCAGACATCCAGTCCAGCATGACTCAGCGAGTTTGGAGCACAGGCACACAACTCCCATCATTACGTAACCACGTCATATGAGCCACATTGGGTGGTTACCCATGTGAGCTTGTGCTTGGCTCAGAGGCACTATTTTCTATAAAACATAATTACCATGCTGATGCTGTACATACAGCTCATACCCAGGCTTGCTGGTGCTCAGGCTCACGCATGCTCAGAGAGAGAGTAAAGCCATGTTGGAACTGTCTGTGATTCCTCAAGTATTTCCAGCTACCCACCATTCATTCACCAACTCCCCTCAGACCTCAGTGAGAACCTGACACCTGTGCTGCCCTTTTACACCTCTGTGCCCTCCTTTATTTATCCTAGATTGATTCTCCATGGCCTTGACAGGTACACAGCCTCTGCCCTGGGCAGTGTGGAGTTCCCTTCCCTTGCTCTAGGATTCCCCCACTTTTCCGATCACTTCCAATCCTTCCTTTCAGGTGCTGAGCAGTGTATAGAGCGGTGGGTGGATGGCAGAACCCAGGCACTGCTGACAGACGATGCATTCTTCACTTCCTCCCCGCCTTCCCTGTCTTCTCCTCTTCCATGACTCAAGCCAGCTGACCTCAGAACTTTGGAAAATGAATGTAAATGGATATTGTACTCAATATTTCTACAAGCAATAGATATTAAGAAGAAACCAAGATTGTTTTGGTTTAGCAAGATTTGATTTTCAGGTCTATTGTCTCCTTAGACTTAGTAGATCAAATTTAATACACAAAGTTATATAATAAATTCTTTGCTCTACGATGTTTCTATCCTATTCTAATGACAGAGATGTCCTGAGCCATGTGTCTGGGGAGCTGTAGTGTAACGTAATTGGGAAAAAACAGATTATACAACATTTAGATAGCAATATATATTTATATATTATTTATGTAGTATGTATATATCTAATACATATAAAATAAATACAAACATATATATAACACATATTTCTCTATTTCTGACTCAAAGTTTTAAACTCAGTGTTAGGAGAATATATATATTTCTATGTTATATATCTTATATGTATGTATATAATTATATATCTTATATATTATATATAATTATATATTTCTCCTGTCATAATGTAACAGGGGGACAGGAGTAGGACTGTGGGGGCATTTCAAAGACACTCGCTGCTCCCAGATCGGATGTGTTTTTTCCAGGTCCTTGGGCTCTTACTCACCCAAAAATGGGGAGGAGACCCAGGTGGCTCAGTAATATTGTTCAAGTAAATATCAGACCCAAAGGGCCTTGCAGTAATTTATTACGCACAGAGAGAGAAAAAGATAAAGAGAGCGAGAGAGCTCCATGCTGTCGTGGAAGGGGATTCAGAGATGGGCTCTGCACAGGTAAAGAGAGAGAGAGAATGAAGGCGCCCACACTGCTGTGGGAGGGGATCCCAGAGAGGGAAATGCCTATAGGTAAGGGAATAGGGGGAATTTTACACCAGAGTTACTCCCACCCCATTCAAGTTCTCATCCAGTAAGAGGAGCTTTTTCAGACTTCCTGTGGAGTGACTGATCTTCAGCTCTGATTCTGGACTGGCTGCCTGGCTCTCAATACAGCCCCTCCTTCCCAGGCTTTGGCGAGCTTTCTAAACAAAGGAAGCTCTCTGGGCAATCTACCTAGCCCACGTGTGTGAAAGTTAGACAAAGGACTCTAGTCCCGGGATGGGGACTTGAATGAAGGCAGGTCGGGCATGTCCCTGGGAAGTCCTTGCCTTTGAAATCACACCCCTTGTGGACCTAGGAAGAGAAGTTAACATAGTCCCTCAATACCATTGAGTTAGACACTTGGAGACAGACAAAGAGGGAATCTTGCCACAAGCATCGTCTACCCTATATAAATATAAAATATTTATTTTTATGTTCAAATGACCCTGTTCCTATTTTTACATGATGTCACAAATAACAAATACCATTAACCTCAACATGTGAAATGTATTTAGCAATTCAATGATTTGTAAAGGCTGGCATAATCGACACATCCCTGACTTATCCCTTTAATTCAGGCTCCGTAATTAGTCAATCAACAGGCCTTGCCATCTTTCCGTTTCTTCACATTTTCACCTTCATCCGTAGCAGCTGATTGTCAGCCATGATCACTCTCTGCTTCTTATAGGGTTATTCAGGGTTTTCATTGCAATTATAAGTTAAATGCCATCATCTCTAGATCCCATGAGATGAAAAAAAGAACTTCTGTCCCATGAAAGGCTATGAAGCATATAATTCCATAGATTCTTCAAGACCGTGACATCTTATATCTCTTATTATAACATAAAAGTATAGATTTACACTCATTTGCCAAAGTTCTGACATAGGACAAAGAACGTTTCTTTGAGCATAGGTGGGCCAGCTGGAGTTATGCATCATTTTTCTCACAGAAAATCACAAACATAATGTCTTATATATAATTTCCATATATTTTGCTTTAAAATGGAATGCAAAGCAATTTAAATGCATAATGCTTCAAGTTTTGTGAAACTTTCTTCAGACTTTTACAGTGGTTTGCTCATACTTAAGGTGCATGTTTCTTCTTTTAAATTTTAATACTTAATTGGTTTCCTTAATATTTAATTACATTACAGAATAATAAGAACCCCTGTCATGAGCAGGCTTGTGGACAGAAGGACCTCTCTCAGCATCACCACCTTACCTACTGCCTCTTTGTGAAGTCAATACTGGAACTGCGGAGAGAATTGTGCGTGCCCTCAGGTAGCACGCTGGCTGAGGTCAGCATGCAGCTTGCCTCAGGACCTCACAGCACCGGAGATCCACAGGTAACTGGCAGATCAGGAGGATACAGTTGAGGTGAAGGCTCTTACTGCACCTATGGTTTGCAGGTTGCACTATTTGTCATGCATCTGTATGCCTTCGTGGGTTTACTCTCTAATGTTGTACTTTTCCTTTACTTGCCAAAGACCACTAACACAGTAGTAGTTAACACTAACACAACCTAGACAGTAATTACCTGCACGGCTTCCTCCAACACCCTGCTACCTGCTCAGCTCTTCTTCATTACTATAGAGACCTAGACATCCCTGTAATTCAATATTTACATTTTGTTATGGCAATACTTTTATTGGACTTGTTTTTCTTCCCTATGAGACTTTAAACTTCTGAAGACAGAGATTGTTTTTGTAATCTCCACATCCTAGTGCCTAACACAGCAGCAGGCATGCCCGGTGGACCTTGCTTAGTTGAGTGAATGAACGGGTATCCAGCTGAATGGAGTTATTTTCTGTCGTCTCTTAGTGCTTTTGAAACCACTATCCTGTGCTGTCCAGTGTGGGCTCCACAGCCACATGTAGCTATTGAAATTCAAATCAACTGCATCGAAATAAAGTTAATGTGATGACCAGTTCCTTGGTGACACCAGTCACATTTCAGAGGCTCGGTGGTCACATGTGTCTGTGAGCTGCCGCACCGGAGGACCACGGACTTGTCATTGCAGCAAGCTCCCAGGGACAGCACGGCCGAGTCCCCTGACTGGGGTTGCTGAGCCACGTTGGAAACATCTCTGCTGCTTCCCCTGAGGCTTGGTAGTCCTTGATTTTTTTTTTTCCTACCTCAGCATAATCTAACACAATCGTCCCTTTCTTTAAGAACTGGATTCCAAATTCCATTTTAGGCCATGGTGATACATTTTCTTCTTCCAATTGCTTTGTGGCTCTAAGCTTCTTTTCTTTTTCTTTTTTTTAACACATTTTTATGGAAAGGAGTTTGCTTTAACAGCTTTGATGTTGACGGCTTTTTGGGATAAAGGCTGTGGTTAGCTGGTTTAAATCGCAGTCACACAATCTCAGTGGCAAACGGCCTTCTCCATGGTCATTTGAATGTAGAAACAACAGCTTCACAGCTGATGCCTTCCAGTATGGACGCTCTGTGAGGTGGCCCTGCTTGGTGATAGCTCTGGGAAATGTAACCATCCACGATGTTTCAGGGAGAACCTAGGATCACGGGTCATGTGGCATTTATAAAAACATTCAGCTTTTAAGAAATGCTCCATATACATTAGCTTATGTCTCGGCCAGCAGCCCTGCTCCCGGCACCATAGCTGCAGTGGCTGGTCTGAAGGGAATAAAATAACAGTAACAGTTACTTTCATCTGCATTGTACTTTGTAGTGCAGAACGTGTTTTCAAACAAGAGTCTCTCTTTTCTAAGAATGAGATGTGCTATTTGGCATTTCTAATTAACTAAAAACGTGGGTCGGTAGGTAGCATATCATTCTTCGAGCTGAAGTCACAGATACTCTTCTCACTCTGCTATTGCTTCATACTCGATGAGCCAACGCATATTGAATAATTCCTGCCATCACAATAAACATTCATGTCCAGGCTGTAGGAGGCATGGCTCCTAATATTTTATTCTCTTTGAAAGTTTCTCCTACCATGATTCTTCCTCAGTTAAAAGCCTATGAACCAGCGTTTGAAAGCTGTGGATACATAACATGTCAACAGCAATGATTTCTTAGGGATAAGTGTTCTTTGTAAGTTAACTTCGCATTGGCTGGTGAGGTAAATTTGGGTTTGGCACAGGGTTTTGCGGAGTGTGAGAAGATTCCAGGGGCTGAATCGAGGTCAGCTGTTCTTTCTCCTCTCCCTCTCTAGCCACTGCCAGCCCGACTGCATTTGTGTTTCCTGGGCACTCCCCTCTCCTCCCGACACCTTCTGGCCACTTGCTCCTTCTCTGCTTCCTCATTCTCTCTGCTTCGGGTCAATACCTCCTCTGATTGTCCCCCACTCCCACCTTCAGTGACCCCAAGGCTTTCGTAAACAAACATCAAACACTCAGACAGAAATGCCCCTGACTTGTGAACGAAACCTCCATGTTCCCTGTTTACTTGCAGATGTGGTGAAAGCAACCAACACATCATCAGATCTACTACCTATTCTGGTTGCTGGGCTGATGAACTGCAAAAAATAAAATGCACGTGGTTGCTAGCTCTTAGAAATATAGAGCCTAACTAGAATAGGGTTCAAAGTTATCAACAGTATTGTCTCCACAGATGAGTACTTTGGCATAATCACAAAAAGAAGGAGTATTTTCTCTTATGCTCAAACAACTCATTTCCCTTGATAACAGCCAGGCAAGCATCATGGAGGAATGGCTAGGTGGGTGGGAGTCAGGTCCTGGAGCTGAGCCCAACTCTGCTCTCAGGAGACTGTGCTCCTGAGGAGGCACTGGTGTGCCTTGCTTTTGCTGATGATTCTCGAATCAGGTGCTTAAAGGCTCTCAGGTATCTCATTGAATCAGTCAGGATTCTCTAGAGGGACAGAACTAATAGGATAGATGTATATAAAAAGGGAGTTTATTAAGGAGTATTAACTCACACAAACACAAGGTCCCACAATAGGCCATCTGCAAGCTGAGGAGCAACAAAGCCAGTCTGAGCCCCAAAGCTGAAGAACTTGGAATTGGATGTTTGAGAGCAGGAAGCACCCAGCACAGGAGAAAGATGTAGGCTGGGAGGCTAAGTTGGTCTGATCGCTCCACGTTCTCCTGCCTGCTTTTATTCTGGTCCTGCTGGCACCTGATTAGATTGTGTCCACCCAGATTGAGGGTGGGTCTGCCTTTCCCAGCCTACTGAATGAAGTGTAAATCACCTTTGGCAATACCCCACAGACACACCCAAGATCAATACTTTGCATCCTTCAATCCAGTAAAGTTGACACTCAGTGTTAATCATCACACTCATACAAGTGAACTCACAATAGATCGAGTTTAATGTAGAAGGTTATAGAATAACTTATTTGTTAGGATGTTTCTATGCTTTCCCAATGACACTAATGCCCTTGATTCGTTTGTCTGGGGAGTTACAGTACAACATGATTCTGGAAAAATATATATTATATAGAAAATTTTAATAATTATATATATTTACAGGTTATTTACCTATTATTTATATTTTATATTATCTTTAATATATGTGTTTATGTATGTATCTATATATAAATTTATATATGTTAAATGCATAAACTATATT
>PVKP010041750.1:0-18545 GCA_004027715.1 Plecturocebus donacophilus | reverse complement strand
TATTTTAAAAGTGACCACATAATTGGAAGTAAATCACTCCCCAGCAATTGCATAGCATTTCACAGGTTTAAATAAAATATTGGTTGGATGCTTATTTGTTATTTTCATCCCCTATTCCTTCCTGTCTCCATTGTTAAGCACAATTATTGGCATAAAAGAGGTTTTTAATACCCATTTTTAGACTGTATTCTAGCCTGGGTAATAAAACAAGAATCCCATTCTCTCTCCCTCTTTCTCTTCCTCTTTCTTTCTCTCTCTCATTCTTTTTTTATTCTTTCTTTTGCTGTTTCTTTCTCCTTTTCTCTCTTTTTCTAAAATCTCTTCCTCTTTCTTTCTCTCTTTCATTCTTTTTTTCTTTCTTTTGCTGTTACTTTCTTTCTCCTTTTCTCTCTTTTTCTAAAATCTCTTCCTCTTTCTTTCTTTCATTAAAAAAAAAGAAAGGATCTTATAGAATAAGATTGTAAAGAAAAGTATTTTTGTACAGTTGTACAAGTATCTTTGTACAACTGTGTGTTTTTAAGCTGTTATCAGAAAAGAATCAAAAGGTTTTAAAAAGTTTATAAAGTAAAAGCATTACAGTAAGCAGAGGTTAATTTGTTATAAAATAAGAAAAAAATAAATTCAGTGTAGCCTATGTCTACAGTGTTTGTAGCGTCTACAGCAGTACACAGCGATGTTGTAGGCCTTCACATTAACTCACCACTCACTTACTAACTCACCCAGAGCAATTTCCAGTTCTGCAAACCCCATTTTATGATAAATCCTCTATACAGGTATATTGTTTTTAATCTTTTATCCCTTTTTTTTTTTGCTGTGTCTTTTCCATCTTTAAATATTCTTAACTACACAAATATCATTATGTTACAATTCCCTACAGTGTTCAGTACAGCAACATGCTTTACAGGTTCATATCCAAGGAGCAATAGGCTACACCACATAGCCTTAGTGTGCAGCAGGCTGTACCACTTTCGTTTGTGTAAGTGCAGTCTGTGATGTTTGCACCGCAATGGAATAGCCTAAGGACACCTTTCTCAAAATGTACCTCTGTTCCTAAGCCATGTGTGACTGTAGTTAGCAATGCAGGGCTGGATGTGCAGACTGGTATTTCAGGTGGGCACACTTCCTTATTTACTGCCTTCAAACAGGCTAGAACAAGAATGTTTATCAGGCTTGGGCCTGCTAATTGTTAATAGTTAACAATT
The DNA here is from genome assembly GCA_004027715.1 of Plecturocebus donacophilus. Taxonomy (NCBI): domain Eukaryota; kingdom Metazoa; phylum Chordata; class Mammalia; order Primates; family Pitheciidae; genus Plecturocebus; species Plecturocebus donacophilus. The sequence continues at coordinate 17,343 of PVKP010041750.1, read as the reverse complement.
AACCATTATAGAGATCAAACAAAGTGCATTCAGTGCTTTCACCTGGGTGGTTGTTGGGGCAAGAGCACTGTGATTTCGTAAGTCAGGTGGCCCTGCCATCGGCTCATCACCAAGAAACACAGATAAGACCCTGCTTCTCCTTCTGCATCAGGAAATCAGAGCCACAGATCAAAGTGGGGCTGTCACCAGGCAAAGTAGGAAATGTCCCTGGTGGGATCACCCTGACCCTGCACCTCAACACTTCTCTTGCACACTCATTTTTGCATTTGAATGCTGCATTTGCAACCAGAGGCATCATTTCTAGGGTCAGATCACCTCAGTTCAATTCTGGCTCTGCCAACTTTTACTAGCTATGCTCTTTGAACAAACTGACTTTTTTTTGTTTGTTTGTTTCATTTTCCTAATCTCTAAAATGGGGACCATTATAACATCTATGTCAGAGGGTTTGTGGCAGGGTTTCAAGTGGAGATTGATGCATCTATTTAAATAGATAGGTAGATGTAGATATCTGTATCTGTATCATTAGTTACTTATAATACATATTTATATACCTATAATGACATTCATATGTATAATATGTAAAGTACTTACACAATGCCTGAACATAAAATTTTCAACAAATTGTAAATATTATTGTTCCTATTCCCCAGACATTTGAGATAGGGATAAATCGTAAGCTACTATTGCAGCTATTCTTTCTTCACCTCTAGGAACCTGCAGTTTAATGCCTTTGTAAAAGGTAGGATCTGAGCCAGGAAGTCTGCCAAATGTGGTTCTTTATCTCCAGTCTAAACATAATAGACCACATTCAGTGCACTGGGCTTCAAAATGCAAGCGAGATGCTCTTCTGCCACAGCAGCCACACTGTGATGGCTTCGAGAGTCAAATTCTGGATTTCTCAAAACCCCCCCTTAAGAAAATGCTTCCCTTGCTTAATGCTGGTATCAGGGCTCAAGTCACGATTTGGTCACAAAAGACCCAGGATCTTTAAACTATGACAGCAGCTCTCTGCTACTCTAAGAGGGATTTTGAGCTGGCAGTATCTGATCCTTTGATAATTGGAAGTTTGCTTTCAAACAATCAATAAGAAATGTCACAAAGCTCAAATCATTGAAGCAAATGAATTGGTGATACATAATTTAATAACTGATGTTCAAGAGATAGTTCCCTTTTAACCTTGCCAAGGACATTAAGGCAATTAATCACAAATGGGAAAATTACATTTCTAAAATGAGATGGCAACCTGGATATATTTACAATTTATTGCTTGAGAGGGTTTCCTGAAGTTACCACTAATTCACGGCCCAGTGGGTCTGAAAGATGACCCCGCCCAGAGGTGTCTGCCACGAGGAGGAGAGGTCACTAGGGGCGCCGACAGAGCACGTGAGGAAGCCGGAGTCTCCTGGACTCAGGAGAAGAGCCAGAGGTCGGGGTGGATGGAGAAGGCTGTGCATGAAGCACACAAGAGGCCGTCTAGGGAAGGCAGAAGCTGGGAACGACTATGGCTGCTTTTAGTGAGATACTCACTCCGCACGTACGCACGCACGCATGCATGCACGCACTCACGCACCCACGCTCCCCCGCATGCACGCACACACGCAATCACTCACGCACCCACGCTCCCACGCATGCACGCACGCTCTTACGCTGGCGCGGACAGCAGAGCCCTACGTACTGACCCACCCGGGTTGCAAGTGCAGCCTTCTCTCCCGGGCTGGTTCTTCCCTGCGTCGGGACCCCGCCACCCACCTCTGCCCCTCCACCGGAGGTCGCCCCATCCTTTTGCTTTCTGTTTTAAACCCACGACCCGTTATTGCCATTCTACCCTTTAGTAGGTGTCAACAGATGTTCACACTGGTTTCTTTCTGATGGCGGTCAGGAAACTACCCGAGGTGAGGAAGCCAGGCCTTTGTCTGTTTTGAGTGAGTGACAAGGGCAGAGGCGGCGTCACCAGGCGGGATGCAGGACCGTTCCTTGAGTCCAGCACTGCCTGACGGGAGCCCTGCAGGTCGCATCAATCTTTCCTAAGGAGGCCGCGGCTCCTGTCTGATGAGCCTCACCACATCGGTGCACTCATTTACAGTGAGGGTGCTGCAGCGCTAGGGTGACGACGGAAGAAGCCTTGGTCTCCCCATTCACTTGCTCCAGTTGGATGTAGACGCGGCCGTAACCAACGCGGGGACAGGAGGGTCACTGGGTGTGGTGCATGTGGAAATGAATAAGGCGCGAACGTCCCTGGAGTCCTTCGTTTCCTTTCTTCCCGGAGAAGCACAGGATTTCTCACCTAGGTTATCATTTCTTTACTAAGTTCGATGGCCTCCAGTGCTTCTGGAACAAATGACAAACCCTTTTCGTGCCATAGAACACCACCAGCGCCATGGCCTGGCCACTACCTACACTTACTGCCTCTTCTCCTGGTGGGGGGGAGAGGTCTCTGGAATGTCCTCTTGTCTGTCCATACGGAGCTGTCCCCTGCCAGGATACGAGCTCTAACGGAGTGGGCACCATGTCTGCCATGTGTTGACAACACACACCGAGCAAGCTGCCCAGTCACTATTTGTTCAGTGCATGAACAGTGTCATCAGATTCCCAAACCTGGCATGCTGGTGGCTCTGTGCTCACGGCGCTCTGCTGCCATGCCCTTCCCATTCTCTCTGCTGCACTTCATGGCTGTGAACTCTCCTCGAAGCCCACACGCTCTTGGTCACCTGCTTTTGCATTCCTGTGCCATCTGTAGACTGTTAGCAGAACATGTGGGAGAGTTTCACGTTTGTATTCTCAGTGCCTCAAATGGTGCCAGGCCTCTGCAGGTAGTGGCTCGACAACTACTTTTTGGGCAAGTTAGCTATGAGCCAATGGGGAGCCGTAGACAGCTCTGTATACATAAGGGTTTGCTGACAGACTTCTGCCCTCTGCACCCCACCCTTGCCCTGCCTTCAGCTCTCTGACTCGGTCTGGATCCGCTGTCCAAGGTAGCTTTCTGTCTGCCTGGGTGGAAGTTGCTAGAGAGTGAAAGCCCCTGTGCCCCTCCTTTTCTTCCGTGCTCCTTCCTGTCCCACTTCCCCTGCACCCATGTTGTCCTTCAGGTTCCCAAATACTTTTCTTTTCTTTTTTTTGAGACAGAGTCTGGCTCTGTTGTCCAGGCTAGAGTGCTGTGGCACGAGCTCAGCTCAGTGCAGCTTCCACCTCCTGGGTTCAAGCGATTCTCCTGCCTCAGCCTCCCAAGTAGGTGGGATTACAGGTACCTGCCACCATGCCTAGCTAATTCTCATATTTTTAGTAGAGATGGGGTTTCACTGTATTGGCCAGGCTGGTCTTGAACTCCTGAACTCGTGATTTGCCTGCCTCGACCTCTCAAAGTGCTGGGATTACATGCGTGAGCCACCTCGCCCGGCCCCCAAATACTCTTCAAGGCTTTGAATCATCTGTTTTGCCTAGATATTCAGCGCTAGGTTCATTGTGCTGGCCGGGAGTTTGCCTATTACATTTGTCTGGGTTTAGACTGAATATTTCGTCTTGACCTTGGAGTAATATGCACACCTGTCTTATTACCTACCTGCCAGGTGGCTAACCTACCACCTAGCTTAAAACTCTGAGCCTTGAGGTATAGTCAAGAAGGAGCTGAGCTGCCGTTGACTTTCCATATTCTACCAGACACAGACTACAAGCTTTTGACGGGGGCCAGTGGTGGGGGGAGATGAAGAATCAACAGGGTGTCCAACTCTCTGTTCATTATCACCAGCCCCTAGATTTTAGTTCAGACAGCTGCCTCGCTGCTTCACAGAGAGAGCTGCTCAAGTCCATGCCCAATGCAGCATCACCTTGAAAGCTTTCTCATCAAGGACAAAGCACTCTATGCTTGCCATGAATGTGGGCATCAAAATAAAGAAGGTAATAAGAAAATACTCAGTTCAGCATATCTGTTCACAGAAAATAAAAATTGCTTCTCCACGTAATGATTTTTACAGACTCCCAAAAGCTAGAACAGTCTCAATTTTTCTGCTCAGAGATAAGGATTAGATTGGGAACCGTCTACCATGGATAGAGAAGTGACAATCATTGATATTTATTGATAAAACCAAGCTTGATTGAAATCCTGGGGGCCTAGCCTCCTTTTCCATTGCACTGGGATCAGAGTTGCTTGCAGGGGGCCAAGTGAAAGTACTGAATCGTGCCCCTCACCCATTCTGCCCATTCCACCTGTCTTTATACTAATGAGAGGAAGCCAAAGGGAGGGAACAAAAAAAATAAGAGAAACTGGAAGCTGGGATGATTGACAGACTAGAATGACAGCCTGCTGAAACTGAATGAAACCCCGGAAGTTATCAATTCATTCTTCTCTTTTTGACTTTTTAATGAAGTATGTTATAATTATAGAAAAGTACACACGTCAGACACAAGAGTTTGGTAAAGTTTCATAAACCGAACACAGCCATAGCATCAGCACTCAGATGGAGAAACCAAAAGCATCAGTACTCTGGGAGACCCCGGAGCGCTCTGCAGTCGGACTACTCCCAGTAACTAAAACAGTGTGTCTAACATACACTAGTTTTGCCAGTTTTGTACATTATATAAATTGAGTGGCACAGTGTGTATTTATATCTGGCTTCTTTCCTGCAACGTCCTGTCTGTGAAATTTTTTGCAGCTGTGTTGTTCCTGCTCACAGCAGTTTCATACCCTTGGGTGAAAACACCACATTTTCTGTTGGAGGCTGCATAGCTGTCTGAAGCTGCACATGAGTATGGGACCCATCACAGGATGCCCAACTGGACTCCTGCCCAGTGCTCGTGCCTGTATCCCACACTACCCACCTCCAGCACTAAGTTCTACATGCTCTGCTATGCATACCTGTCACATTCCCTTGAATCAGGATGGAAGCTGGACACATCCTGTGTGAAGAGTGGGACTAATAAAAGCCAGTTTTGTCTGTATACTCCTTCCATGGCACATAAACTTCAAGTCACAAATCTGTATGTGCACAAAGGTGTTAACACCAAGAGTTGGGATAATATTTCACCTGCTCTGAATGAATCTGTATTTCTGGATGTATTCACTTGGCAGGGAGTTCTGCCATTTAAGAGCAAGAGTCAATTCTCCAGGGAGGGAAGGGGATTTTTTCATGGAGAGCCATCTTGAGACTGAGAATACATCACTGAGCTCTGCTCTTAGCAGTACAGGTCAAGTGGGGCCTGGCAGGGCTGAGACATTTCCTCTCTGCAGCTCTGCAACCTTTCTCCTCCCATAATGTGCCACTCATATACCGTCCCCAAGGAGCCACTTATTCCCTTGACAGGTTTATGGTCTAGTTGAACCAGCTGCCCCTCTGGCCATGTGCACAGTTTTTCCTGTCCCTGCGACAGAGGCCTCTAATCATTCTCTCCCCCTCTGCCCTGGCATCAGCCACAAATCCCAGCAGGCTCATTAAAGTGTCCACCTGTCTGGGCACCTTGTCAGAAGTATTCAATGGCTGCAGAGCCTTGCTGCTGCCTCCACCTGGAGCGGGGCTGACGCTGCAGAGGTGCCTTTGGCCCGAGCCCCTTTTGTTTCTACCCTCAGGAAGCTTGGCAGCTGAGCAGACTGGGGCTTTGCCAGGGCTCTGAAAGCTGGAGAGAAGGAGAGAGAGGAAGGGGGAGAGGACGTGATAGTTTCCTCTGTCTACTTTCTCTACCTTCTTTTCTCAGAATTTCTGAGTGATCTCATGGTGATTTTCCTGCTCCAGAAGATCCTTTGCTCTGCTTTCGGACCATGGATATTTCTTGGGGCAGACACCGAGGATGAATAAGGTGGGATTCTTACCATGTCCTCCATCCCTTCGGAAACTTATCAGCAGGTATTCGTTTTACCTCCTTGACAAGTTTGTTTTAAGAATAAAGTTAAATAATATTTCCGAGAGTGATTGAAAGTCCGTATTTAGGAGAATAGTTTTGTTTATTCTGAGTACAAGAGACGTCAAGGAACAAAAAGACTTCCTTGCTACCAGCGAAATTGTTAGCATTGTCACTCTCCTACTAGTTTGCTTTAACAGCGTGGGAGTCAGATCAGCAGAGTGGAGAAGGCAGCTGGAGTCAGAATCACGGGCAGGAAGCCAGCCGGGAGCTCCCACCGTGCCAGGGGACGTTCTGGCTTGTTTAATGTCTTCAGTAGCTTCCATCCCTTCCTATTCACAGGTGAACTCTTAAGGAAGCTCATGGAGGGCCCAGTAGGAAATAATTATTAATTAGTAAGTACTAAGAGTTGTGAGCAGCTACAGTTATGAAATACTTATGCCAGATCTGGCATTGTTCTGAGTGCATTTGTTCATTATATCATTTGATACTCTAACAACTCCTTGAGATAAGAACATTATTTATTTTACAAACGAGGAAGTTTACAGAAAATAAAAACGTATGCTGGCTCCTGCCAGGCTGCGGGGGTGAACTTTTGAAGCATTAATTAGCTCTTCTCTACCCTTGCTCCAAATCTTAGAACAGGTCCCATTGCCTTTTACAGAAACTCCTGATAATCAGGATTTGACCATGAGCAGTTTGATCCTAGAGCCTCTGCTACTAAACTTCATATCGTGTGTTATGGAAGTCAGAGAGTACAGTGAATTGTGGAACATTCAGGGTGTTTTGATTGCCCTGAATCAAATCAAATGGGGAAAAGTTGATTTCTAAGGAAAGTCTCCCCGCTCAGTTTTTGTTCTGGTGTCTTTCAGCTGTGAAGGGGGAGGCGCTGGTCTCAGAGTTCCTTGCTGCTGGCATCAGTCACAGCCTTGTGGGAGATGTCCTGGTCCTCTTTGCCTCAGAGGCTTGCACCTGCGTATCACCCGATGTCTTCCCGTTACTCCTCTGCTGCAGTCCCTCTCAACATCTCATCTGTCTGCTCCAGAAAGTTACTCTGACATTTAGTAAAATAAATGCAAAACAAAATAAGCAATAATCTCGCCCCTGTCTTTCTCTTCTGGTCCCGTCTCTGCCTGTCACCCCCTCCTCCATGAGAACGTGGTTCCCTCATGGCATTTCTCAGGAGGGATGGCCCAGCCTTTCCCAGCCCGTGCACTCTCAGCCAGAGCATTTCCTGCGGTCCCATGGCCATCTCCAAAAATGTGCTCTCCTCTGAAGACTAGTTTTTGCTGATTGTCTTTGTTGCAAACTTTTTCCCTACACTATACAATTGGCATTACCTTTGTCAAAGTATACATTTGTTTTTATTTGCCAGATCCACTTGAATATACTCAGCTTTGCTATGGAGTTCAAAGCCTATGATCGTGTCCGATTTTTGAAAAGTTGCCTCTCTTTCCCATCCTGTGTGATGTTGCTTCCTCCATGATTTCCTATGTCTTTTCCTGATGCATCCCCCAGGTCTCTTTTGCTCCATTCTGCATTCTCCATGAATGTTCTCATCCAAAATCACAGGCGTAGTCACCACCAGTGCCCAGTATCTTCTGAATCATAATCTGCAGCCCCAAAGCTTCTTGTAAACTCCAGTAGCCTGCTGCACCTCTCCAGATGGATGCTGTGCAGAAAACTTAAATGCAAGTTACCTGAGATGGGAGTATAGTTCCTCTTGGTTTCCAAGTCTAAGCACATGCCCCATCTCTAGCATATGCCCCAAACTTGACCCTGCACCTCACCTCCCATCTCCCATCTTCTCTTCTTTCTCTAGTCCCTCTCTTTTCCCCCCAGACAGTATCCTGGGTTTAGTTCTGGAAGCTCCCTTCTCGTGACTGCACACCGGGTCCCGCTGGCTGGGCTTTATCAGTGCCACCGCCCTGTCGCCATCTGAGTCATAGCCGCCGTGCGGCTGTCATGGCTCCAGTTCTTGCTCTGGCTGCTGGGATGAGCTTTTTCAAACATTAATCAGCTCTTCTCTACCCTCTGCTCAAACCCTTGAAACAGCTTCCTGTTGTCTTCAATATAAAATCCTGAGCATGGCAGAGTCTCATTGACCTTTCCTGTGCCATCCCTTGCCAATCTCCCCCAGATGCCACAAGTACCAGTGAAGGATCATGGTCCATTTGCCACATCCAAGGCTAAGATGCTCCTGAGAATCAGGATATGACCACGAGCAGTTTGATCCTAGAAACTCTGCCATAAGAGCAGCACCCCTCTGCCACTGTGTGTGCTGTTTCATCTCTACAAACGGTTCCTCACCCGTCCTGCACCCTTTTATCTCTCATCATCCTTCAAGGCTCAGATCATGTTGTTCTCTCTTGGAAACATTTCCTCCCTCCTTTAGCTTCTACTACCAGGGTTAAACACCCTGCAGCCAATATTGGTGACTCTGCTTTGTAATTTTTCACTTCCTTCTCTGTTACTTCTGACAGATTGTAATAACAACACAGATGTGTCACACAGTGCTTAGAATTATACAAAGAACTCAAATGTGCTTGCAGAAGAAATGAAAAAAGAAGAAACATACCTAGGCTGTGGTCCTCCTTTTTCCCTGTTGGATACCTTGGTGCTCAATGCTGTGAAGGATACAGACACGATTAGGATAACTGTGATCCTTCTGAAGGAACTGCTTCCCAGTGATGGAACACAGGTAGGAGCCGATATGTTATGAGTAGGATAAAATGAGTTTGTAGGCATGTAGTGCTCACATAAGCCTCGTGTTCTGAGTTTCCCTGGCTGTGTAACAAACTACCCCAAAGTGTAGTGGCTTAAAACAACCAGTTTATTATAACTCATAATTTTGTGGGTTAGGAATTCATGCAGGGTTCAGCAGCTGGGTGATTCTTCTATTTCTCATGGTGTTGACTGAGGTGATTTGTTGATTATTAGGGGCCAGAGAGGCCAGTCTGGAGGGTCTGAGGTGGCTTCGCTTATGTCTGATACTGTAGTAATAATGGTTGGATATCATTACCTAAAATTTAGGATATCACTATCCTAATCCAGAAGTCATTATCTAAATCAGGTTCAGGAGCAGATGAGGCTCCTGGATGTACTTCCTCACATGATGTTCCTCTCATTCTAAATCCTTATGTCCTAAAGTGATAATGTTTTCTGCCCCCCTCACACCCAACAGACAGTCGGGGGGCAGATACGGTAAGTCTACAATAGACACTCCAGTTTAAAAAGGGGGAGAAGGGAGGCATTACAGCAGTTCTGAAATCCAGTCAGGCCCATTCTGCCCATTCTTTAGTGATGGCTCTGTTCTGCTCTGTGGGAATGAGTGTGGCTCCTGACTCTGCTTCCTGCCTCTAATCATCCTTCCCTTTGTGAGAAATGACCTGTGTCTGCAGCTGGGCAGTTTTCTTAGCTTTTGTTCTGTCCGGAAAAGGCTGAGAACCTAGAGAACTCTTCGTCTCAAACAGTCTCTTTTTGTTCCTTTTAGTTCAAGTTGATGGTGCATCTACCAGTACAATTCTCTTGAAAACTTTGTGGGATTCTATGATGTCATTTCCTACAAATATATTGCTACCCATTAGCACAAATTTTCTCAAGACCTTTTCTGGCTTGGACCGCGACAATTTTCAACAGGCAGACACCCTTGATACTCTTAGAAGCATTTTTCTCTAGTTGAGAACAACGATGAGATCTCCCTAAATATTTCCAAAATCTCAGAAAAGGGGCTTAGAGGCATGCCTTTGAGATGACTCTTACCTAGAGACTCTTGCTTATTTTGTGAGCCTTTTGGCTCTAGAGAGGCTGGGACTGAGAGACAGTTCTATCGTGGAGTCTGTGAAATCCTGGATCCTTCATGTTTGAAATTGTCTTAGTGCTTTGCCTCTTTCCAGAACTTACCAGGAGCTGCTGTGAGAAACCAGTAGGCACTGCTGACATTCTGCCTGAAAATTTCTTCAGCCAAATCTATATGTATTAGTTTTATACTCTTTATTCCACAGTACTGCAGACACAAATATTTCCAGATTTTACTGCTATATAACAAGGGTTTCCTTTCATCCTACCTCCAATAAAATTTCCTCCCTGTCCTTTCAGCTTTTACTACGAGTCTCTTTGAGGACTTCACCACTCCTGCTTGCCACACATCCTGAGCCAAACACTGCACGTTGTAGAATCGTCTTACATCAGCGCCCTACCTTAGGTGCCCAATTTAACTTCTGTCCCAGTAATCTATTGCTGCATTTCATATGTAATATATGTGTATATATATATTGATTCACTAGAGAGTGATTTCATCATGACTGCAATGGCTGCTTAATTGTATGTTCTAATTTAGGAATCAAGAATTGAGGCAGAGTTCAGCCGGGTGGTTCCTGCACTCCCCATGGCATAAACTAAGGTCACTTTGTGTTTGTGGATGGTAGATGGGCAAGGTTGGAGAGTCCTTTCATTCACACGTCTTGAAACGTTTGCAAGGATGGCTGGAAGGCTGTGATCAGCTGGGATCATTGGCTATGGACTGTGCACATCGCCTCCCTAGCCTTGCCATTGCTGAGTTGTCTAGCTTTTTCTGTCTATGTTTGCCTAGAATAAGTGTTTTAAGAGACTCAAGTGGAAGCTTCAGGCTGTCTTAGGTACTGCCTTGGATGTCCCCAAATTCTACTTTAACCACATTTACTGGTCAAGCAAACCACCAAAAAGAGTACAGATTCAAGAAGAGGAAAACTATGTTTTACCTCTCGAAGTGAGCCACAGAACACGATTTGCAGCCATCTTTAATCTACTACATCTTAGTAGACAGCATTGCAGGGATGGCCTAATGACTATAATGCTTTTACATTCCAAATTCCAGAATCTTGAAAGCAATAGACAGAGTCACCTTACATATATGCACCTATCATAATTTCATTCTCTTTTTCTTCTTCTTGGTGAGGGAAAATTTCTTTAAGATTAGAAGTTTAGAAAGATCAGCATTGGCAGAAACACGGAAATTGTACCATTTACTATGTTAAAATACTAAACAAAATTTGAAATTTCATTGTATGAATATATCATAATTTATTTATCCATTCTACTGCTGATTGACATTTGGGTTGTTTCCAGTTTGGAGTTATTATGGGTAATGTTGTTTTGAACATCTTATGCATATGTCAAGATTCATGCATGCACACAGTTTCATTGTGTACATCTAGCAGTAGAATCATTGAGTTGCAGCATGAGCTTATGCCCACCTTTACCACAGAGCGACAGCTTTCCAAAGATTTGTACCAATTTATATCTTAACAAAATTGTGTGAGAGTTGTAATATTTTTTCTCCTAGATTCTCACCAATACTAAACATGGTTAATCTTTAAATTTTAGTAATTATCATACTAGTTTGCATTTCTCTGGTGATTATTGAAATTGGTTTTTTAAATTTATTGGCCATTTAAAGACGATTTTTTAAAGAAAGCTTCCCCTTAGTTATTCTGCCCATTTTAGCATCAGGGTAATGCTGGCCTGGTACTAAATTGTTCCCTCTTCTCCAACTTTTTTGGAAGAATTTGGAAATGACTGGTCTTCATTCTTCTTTAAATGTTTGGTAGAATTTACCGGTGAAAACATCTTGTTCTGGACTTTTTTTGGTTGCAAGGTTTTTAGTTACTGAGTCAATCTCTTTACTAGTAGGTCCATCCAGATGCTTTTTGTCTTCATGATTAAGTCTTGGCAAATTATGTGTTTCTAAAAGTTTGTCTATTTCACCTAGGTTATTTATTTTCAAGCAAGTAGTTATTTATAGCACTCCTATAATCCTTTTTATTTCTGTAAACTCAATAGCAGTGCTCCTTCTGTCATTTCTGAATTTTGTTATTTGAAACCTCTTTTTTCTCTTAGTCAAATTAAGGATTTGTCAATTGTATTCACAATTTTCGAGAACAAATTCTTGATTTCATTGATTTTCTCTGTTGTTTTCCTTCTCTTGATTTTATCTTTGCTTTAATTTTTATTACTTTCTTCTGCTGGATTTGTTTAGTTCAGTTGTCTTTTTCTATTTCCTTAAGATGTAAAGGTAAGTTGTTGATTTGAAATCTTTCTTCTTTTTTAATGTAAGCATTCACAGCAATAAATTTATCTCTTACCACTGCATTCCATAATTTTGGCATGTTGTATTTTTGTTTTCATTTGTCCCAAAATATTTTATAATATCTCCTGTGATTGTCTCTTTGACTCACTGTTTTTTTTTAACGTGTGTGTTGTCTTATTTCCAGTTTCCAGTTGTGAATCTTCCAGTTTCCTTCTGCTGTGGATTTCTAGTTTCATTTCCACCGTGGTTGAAAAAGATATTTTGTACAATTTCAGTCTTTTAAAATTCATTGACTTTTTCTGTGGCCTAACATATGGTCTGTGCTGGAGAATGTTCCATGTGCTCTTGAGAACATTGTGTATTTTGCTGTCTGTGGAATGTTCAGTATGTGTCTGTGGGGTCTGGTGGGTCTACAGTGTTGTTCAGCCCTCTGTTCCCAGATGCATGCCTGTCTGGTTGATCTGTGATTGATGGATATAAATCTGTCTTATATCTTACATCATATATATAAATAGGGGCGTTGGAGCCTTCTATTTCTATTGCAGAGTTGTCCATTCCTCCCTTCAGTGCCTAGGGACTCTGATGTTCTGTACATGTATGTTTGTAAGTGTTCATCTTCTTGGTGAACTGATCCTTTGGGCATATGATGCCTCCAATCCTTCGTCTTTTGTATGCATTTTTGACTGGAAGTTTATCTGATGGTAGTACAGATGACAATAGTATAGATACCCCTCTCTCTTTTGGTTACTATTTGTATGAACTATCCTTTTTTATCTTTTCACTTTCATCTTATGTGTCTTTAAATGGGAAGTGAGTCTCACAATTTCTAGAGCTCCCATAACGTTGTTTTAGCCCACCTCCAATGGTTTGTTTAGTGTTCCTGTGAAAGCTCAAGGACCTGGAGCTTCCTAGTCCGCCATCTTGCTGACATGTCTCCATTTATTTATTGTTAATGGTCTGCAGGGGCACGTCCTGTGGATCATATTTTGCCTTTTCTTATTTTCTTCCATTTTACCCCATCACTCATGTTGCTGAGGGTGCAATCTGGTTCATCACCTCTGACTACAGGGTACTTTTCCTAAAGATGCATTCACCATATTTGATTTAGGTATTTCCATGCTTGTGCTGAATTCCTGACAGCAGACAACATTGCTACCATGTCCTGATTTCAGCCAGACCTCAGAAGGAGCAACAGTAGGGTTGTACAACCTACCATAATAGAGCTGTTATATACTAGAAATAATTTTGGGGGGAAGTCTTGTGTCTGTCCTTCCTAGAGCTCTGTAGGACAAGGGCAGACACTCTGAGGTGATTGAGTAACCTTTGATGAAAGTTAACAGAGTGTTACTCCTGTTTCTTATCTTGACCACAGCATACATATGATTCCAGCTTAGTGTCCTAGACCCCTTGCTATGGAAATCACAATGCTGTAGCTTTGTTTCAAGGCAAATGCCCGCCAGTATGTCTGTGCCATTTGTGGCCTGGTGATGCCCATTTCTTGCCAGGCATTAGGTAGATGTGGAGAGTTGCTTATGCTATACCTTCAACTCACCTCACACTGCCTCCCCACCCTCCTGCAAGCTCAGGTACAGCTCTCCTCACAGCACGGCTTCCCCATCCAACCAGCTCATCACAGAACGCAAGAGGCAGAAGCCAGCACATCTGGATCTAAAACAGGCAACCTGCCTGATGCCTTTAGATTCTGGTAAGAGAAGATAACCAAAATAGAGTGCAGGTGTGCCAGAAGGGTACAGGTGAGGCTGGGCTTGCTCTTGCAAGCTGCTTCCATCAGGATTAAATTAGCAGATCTAAACCTTGCACTAAGGTAACAAGAAACTCAGCATTTTTTTTTTAATCACCTGAACTTTCGCAATTAGTTCCATTCTACTGGGCTGGCTGAAACTCCAACCTCATTCATTTTCATGGCTCTTCTCATCTAGGTAAAGTTCCCATGGGGTATGTCCTGCCAAAGCCCTGGGGGCCTTTCCAGCCACTGGTCACCAGTTGGTACTGGTCTCTGCAGAAAGAGGACACATCTCAATCCATGCAGCCCTTCGGGGCTGGGCGCTTTACGTGTCTTTATAGAGCTGACACTGGAGGGGGGCATGCCTCTGCTCAGCACCGTCTTCTTTAGGCATCTCCCAGGGCCCGACCGGCTGTTCCAGCTGCATGGCTCCAGGCCTTTCCTCCCCACTGGTCTCCTCAGCCACACCTGTTCTCCACATCACCCCCTGGGTCTTCCTGATTTAGAGACTTAGCAGCATTTTTTTTAATTGGTGAAATCTTTTACAATGGATAGGAATAGTAATTAATGACAGCTTTCTTTTATCTTGAGAAAAATAACAGCCATCGAATGATAACTAGAATAGGGCCTGACTCTGCCTGAATAGGTGGGTGGGGTGGGGAGGAGAAACAATTAGAACACAGCACAAATTACTATTTTAAGGTATGATCGTGTCTCACTGATAAATTACCAAGTGAAACAAGGTGTGGAGAGGAAACACTCTGCCCTTCAGACAGAACTGAATTCCAGGCACTGCCCTGCCTCCCGCTAGCTGAGAGACTGCGTAAGTTCCCTCACCCTGGGAGCCTGGATTTCCCTCCGGAGCATAAGGGTGTGTTGTGTGTTAGGTGGTTATGAGGATTTGGTGGGACAGCGTGTGGAGTGGTAACACACACTGACTGCTTCCTCCAGCTTCACTAGATACACTGCTTGGCATAAGTCAAACGTGAGCAGGCCATCAAATCCTTGGTGTTGACTTACAAGTGTTCAACAGGCTGGGAGCAAAGTCAGCCTCCGTATCTGCACAGAGGATGGGTTTTCTGGTGGGAGGCAGCAGCCGTCTCGTGTACCTTGGGGTGGAGGACAGCACTGTCACCTGGCAGCGTTCTCTGGCTTTGCTTCACCGGGACACTGGTCCTGGCAGAGAAGGCAATGTGATTGAAGCGGATCTGTGCTGGGGCTGGGAGGCATTACTTTTTACAGTGATTCTGTCATGCTTTTGAATCAGTGGGAACTGCACTGTGGCCGCACTCCTGAGACTGGGCCCTGCTTCTGCTGGGCGCCCTGCAGATGCTCCCTGTGGTAATGCCTCTCTGGAGAAGATGCTTTGCTCACCTCAGGCATTGATGGGGACCCCTGGAATCTTCTTCCAGATCAGCCTTGAGAGTCGGAGTGGGCATCAGAGCAGACAGGAAGGCACCTGGTGGCTAAGATGGCATGACTAAGTGTGGCCTGAGCGGAGAGGGGGCATTAATACCTGTGCTTTCTGCGTGGCTCACAGGTAAATACACAAATAGAAATGTATCCAGGGATGTTGACTTGGCCAGTACTGCTTTGCTTCGTGCTCGCTGGAATGATTAGATTATAAACTTGGAGCCTCAGAGCTGACTTCTAAGATTGGACCCAGGAGATTTGAGAGTTGAGAATAGCCTTGTCTGTTGAATACCAGGCTTTCGGGTCCCAGGGAGGCCATGTGGGGCCGTGGGAGCTGGAGGAGGGCCTGAAGTCATGACCTGGAGGCTAAGCACTTTCCCTGTTGCCCCTGATGTGCCCGTTCCCCTTGGCCTGCTGCCCCATCCTTCCCACATGACCATGCTCCACCCCGCATGGAGGCTGCCAGAGCCTGCGCAGGTCGGTGCTGGTGCTGCTGTCCACGCAGGCAGGCTCCTGTGTGAGCCTCCGGGGACCAAGCTGCCTCCTGTGAGTGTGACCCTGCAGGAGGGAGACTGGTGCAGATGCGCT
Source organism: Plecturocebus donacophilus (assembly GCA_004027715.1). NCBI lineage: Eukaryota > Metazoa > Chordata > Mammalia > Primates > Pitheciidae > Plecturocebus > Plecturocebus donacophilus. The sequence continues at coordinate 1,705 of PVKP010041750.1, read as the reverse complement.
GAGTGTGGGGGGCATGGGAGTTACTCATGGTTGAAACCTGAGCCGGCTGGGCACACGCATTTATTGGGTATCACCAGGGTCTGCACGGGCTGGGTGCGACCTGGAGAGTGGGGTGGGGTGACGAAAAGCAAACAGAGAAAAGCAATCTCTGCACCTGGGGAGAATCAGAGCTGTCTACGAGATAGGATGAGCATGGAGTCAGGACCTGAGGATGAGTGTGGGCCTGAATCCAGTTCGCTGGCACTTTGGCCTCAGGGGGCCTGGGTAGCGTGGCCGGCTGACTGCTCAGTCTGCTCAGAGTAATAGGCTTAGGGAGAATTTGTAAAGTCTCCCCTGAGATGGGAACATGGCTCCAGATCTCATGCTGGATACAAATTTACAAATCACCAGCCCCTTCTGAGGCTGAAGTCTCTCTAAGGATTTTGGTATTTTCAGTGTAAACCCTGAATATGTTCCAAACAGATGGGTTTTGGAAGGCTCTGTGGCATTTTGTGTGTGTAGCTATGGGAACACGAGTTAAGTATATCTCTGTGCGGGAGGGTAGCGTGTTGCTCCAGCCTCCTCTCTGCTCTCAGGCTTCGGCAGCTCACGCAGGGTGGGTGTAGGGTCCTCCTTCATGTCCCAAGCTTTCTGCCAGCCTTGTACCTGGGCGGCTCAGCAGCAGGGAGGGCTCACCTGTTCAGCTCTGTCTCTGTCACTATCAGGCTCCTGAGAGGGGGTCCTGCTGGATGGAGGAGGGCAGGGCATGATGGCAGAGCTGGCTGTACCCATCTTTTCCCACTAGTGAACCTCTTTCAGGACTCAGGGCTGGTGTGGGATCACTGCTACAATGTAACCCCCAATGCTGGCATTCTCTGATCACATCATGCCAACCGCTACACCCCTCACCTGGGTCATTCACAGGAGAAGGAAGTCCTTTGCATGTGCTTTCTCTCTGTGTGCCTCTCTCTCTCTCTCGCAAACACACACACACACACACACCAGCACCACACCATGTAAAGATTCACTTACAGCTGACACGACTGAGTCCAAGCAGATGGTGCAGAAGCTCTGGGGAGAAATGACTGCTGCTGTCTGGCTGAGGTCTCCCTCACTCTCTTCCCAGAATCTGCAGGAGCCGTGAGGGCCATAGTAGCCACATTTTTTTTTTAATTTAAAAATATTTTTCACTTATTTATTGATTTATCAAACCCATGACTTACCTCAGTCCTTTTACAAATACTAACTTAGAATTAATTCCCTTAAGTCTGATATTAACATAATAAGCATGCACACAAGTTGGCTATTATTATGTTAATTTAACAGGAAAGTGACATATAGAAAGTTTAGTTTAATTTGCCTAAAGTCACACAGCTAGTGAATGGCTGGGCCAAAATTCAGACCCAGGCAGTCTGGCCTTTCATCCTGTGCTCTGCAGCCGCATTTTAACTTCGCTCAGCATTAGCAGGCACCAGAGGAACAGATACGGGACACATTTAGATGAAAAATTAGAAGCTAACAAGAATTGACAACTTAGAGAAGAATATAAGTGAATTGATGGAGCTGAAAAACACAACACGAGAACTTCACGAAGCATGCACAAGTTTCAACAGCCGAATTGACCAAGCAGAAGAAAGGATATCAGAGGTCGAAGATCAACTCAATGAAATAAAACGAGAAGGCAAGATGACAGAAAAAAGGGGAAAAAGGAATGAACAAAGTCTCC
>PVKP010041749.1:0-18546 GCA_004027715.1 Plecturocebus donacophilus | reverse complement strand
GAAGTTTGAGGCTGCAGTGAGCTGTGTTCACGCCTCTGCACTCCAGTCTGAGTGACAGAGTGAGACCCTATCACAGAAAGAAATGGTAAAAAATTTTCTTTTTAAAAATTTGTCTTATTTTTTCTTTTTTTGAGACAGGGTACTCTGTTGCCCAGGCTGGAGTGCAGTGGTACAAGCTCAGCTCACTGCAGCCTCCGCCTCCCGGGTTCAAGTGATTCTCCTGCCTCAGCCTCCTGAGTAGCTGGGATTACAGGTGTGTTCCGACATGCCCGTCTAATTTTTGTATTTTTAGTAGAGGTCAGGATTCATCGTGTTGCCCAGGCTGGTCTTGTGCTCCTGAGCTGAAGTGATATGCCTGCCTTGGCCTCCCAAAATGCTGGGATTGCAGGTGTGAGTCAACACCATGCCAAGCCTATAAAAAAGAGCAGACCTGGTTAACCTGAGAACTTAACTATAAATACTCATTTAGTTCTTTTTCCTTCTTTCCTTTGGGGTATACAGGTAAACAAGCAAAAGAAAAAAAAATCAGCAGACTCAGAGTAGACAGAGGAGGACAGAGAGGTTAGAAACCTCCACATGCCAGTAAAAAATACTTCTTGTTGCTGTTTTGTTTTTGTTAAATAGAGATGGAGTCTTGCTGTATTGCCCAGGCTGATCTCAAACTCCTGACCTCAAGCAGTCATTCCGCCTCAGCCTCCTAGAGTAGTGAAATTGCAGGTGTGAGCCACCATGCTTGGCCCTTCTCACTGTTTCTGAGATGTTCAGGATCGTGTGTGTGTGTGTGTGTACATGTACATAGGTGAACAATTTTGTTTAGGTGAGAACTTCCCCTTTGTAGCTACCAAAATTCTAAATTGCTTTTGGTAAGATTGGCCCATTCTTCTAGAAGAGCTTAGATTCTGAGATGCTGTTTTGAGAAGCACTTGAGTCTATAACATCTTCCTTCCCACATCCCCAGACTGGGAAGGGAGCTGAGACCAAAGAATAACTTGGACAAATCTAGGTTGACAACTAGATGAGTTTGTTAGGATTTACCTTCAGGACACTCCTGGATGGTGGCTGGACAGCTCTAGAGATCTACACTACCTCCCATCTCTAAGCTGCTTTTAATTTAATTTTCTAGCCCTTTGTCTAGTGTGTGTATGTGTGTATGTGTGATGAGACTGTTTTCCTTGGTATGTTCCCAGCTGTGCCCCAGGATGTATCCGTTCTCAGGGACACTTGGTCCTTGGCTGGGCGCAGTGGCCTTGGCTCACTGCCTAGCTTTCACGGTTCAAACACTCTTAAGTAACATGTTTGGGGACCAGTCACACTAGAGATGGAGTCCCAGACTCTGGATTTAAATAAACTCATTATTTCCTGTCTTTTTGGAACCTTTCCTAGTGGAGGTCTTTACCTCAACCCAATTCGGTTTTTGCCTGACCTAGTTGCAAGACCTGAGCCTCCCTGCAAGACCCAGTCTAGTTTCTGCTGGGACTTCCAAACCTTGTCTGGAGCTGAAATGTTAAACTTGGAGAACCTGACACCAGTGTTAGAACTGTTGTATCTGAGACTGCTTACTGGTGATGACCTCCAAATGTGCAGGGAGAAGTAGTTAGCGCAAGGGGCTCTGTGGGGTAACTCTATCATCGGTTTGCTTGTTGCTCCCAGAGGTCATTATCATGTAATGTCCATTGGGTCCCACTTCTGATGTCAGGTCTGGTAAGAGAACAACTGAAGCTCATTTACATTTTAAACAGTATAGTTGAGCATTCAGACGTTCGCTGGTGGGGTAGCATCAGACCCCAAGGGGCTAGCATGCTGCCCGGAGGCGCAAGAGGGGAAACTTTTATAAAGTATTTGCAAGAAGCAAGACAATGAAACCAATTTTGATTGGTTAGAGTGGGAAGTTTCTAGTGAGACGTTAGTTGGTGATTTCTGATTGGTGCGGTTTCTAGTTTCAATTTACTGTTTACATTGGGCTTTGGTTTGTTCACATAGGAATTTAAAGTGATAGAGCTAGTTAGACTCTCAATTCGATTTTTTTTTAACATGCCTGTAAATTGGGGTTTCCATGACTCCCCTCTTGGGGTTTTATTCGTTTGTTGGAGAGTGGTTCATACAACTGAGGGAAACACTTTATTTATGTTTACCCATTTATTAAAAAGGATATGACAGAAGATAAATATTCACAGTTCGATGGCAGAGCTGCATAGGGCGAGGTGTGGGAGAAGGTGCATGGAGCTTCCATGTCTCCTTTGAGGTTGCCATTCTCCAGGAACTTCCATGTCTTCAGCCATCTGGAAGCTCCCAGAACTGGTTTTTGTTGTTGTTGTTGTTGTTGTTGTTGTTGCTCGTTTGTGGAAATTCTATTTTATAGGCATGGTTGATTAAATCATTGGCTGTTGGTTTATTGACTCAACTTCAGTAAGCTCCTCTCCCCTTCCAAAGACCAAATATGTATATTTACAACATCACAACAAGATGTTCCAAAAGGCCTTTTCTATTTGCGAGGTATTTTTCTACTACCCTATGTAGCCAGCCCCCAGCATGGTTTGCGATGATCTGGTCTTCACACTCGTGTAGTTCCCTCCCACATGTTACCAGGTTTAGTCTGTGTGACCAGTAGAATATAGCAGAAACGATATGTCACTTCTAAGATAAAGAACTGTGGCTTCCATCTAGGAGTCTCTTTCTCAACCACTTTCTCTGGAAAACCAGCTGACATACTGTGAGCAGATCCATAAAGAGATCAACATGGGGAGGAGAAAAAGCCTCCAAAGTAATGTGGGTGAGCTGGAAGGTGCCTGAGCTTAGAAGCAAGCCTTTGGAGATTGCAGCCCTGCCTGAGGGCTCGCCTGCAAACCAAAGGGAAATCTGGAGCCAAAACCACTTAGCTAAGCTGCTCCCTCATGCCTGACCTTCAGAAGCTGTGAGATGGTAAATGTTCCATGATTCAAGCTACTGAGTTTTGGAGTAATTTGTTTTAGATAACTAGTACATGCTGCAATTTCTATTGTGAGTCCAGTTGTACCCCTTCATTCCCAACATCCTGGAGCCCTTCAGTGCACGCACACAGGCTTGCTTGCACGCCCTCTCTCTTTCTCTGTGTTCCTTCCTCCTCCTCTCCCTCTGTTTCTCGTTGCCTCTCTCTCACATACAGTTTCACTTGGTAGCTGACATGGTTCAGATGTGTGTCTCCTCCAAATCCCATGTTGGAATGTGATCCCCAGTGTTGGAAGTGGGGCCTCATGGGAGGTGTTCAGGTCATGGGGGCGGATCCCTCATGAATGGCTTTCTGCCCTCCCTTTGGTAATGATCTAGTTCTCACTCCGTTGGTTCACAAGAGAGCTGGTGGTTTCAAAGAACCTGGTCCGTCTCTTGCTCTTTCTCTCACCATGTGATGCACCTGTCTTCCCTTCGCTTTCCGCTATGAGTGGAAGCTTCTTGCGGCCCTCACAGAAGTAGATGCTGGTGCCATGCTTCTTGTGCAGCCTGCAGAAGCATGAGCCAAATAAACTTATTTTCTTTATAAATTACCCACTCTGTTATTCCTTTTTAATAATGTAAACAGATTAACACAGCTGCTTAATTCTTTATTGTGTTTATCTGTTATCTAGATTATTTCTCTTCCCATACATCTTCTCTTTTAAATATGCTGTTGTCTGGGTCCCAGCTGCTAAGACGTTCAGTAGCAAATATCTCACTGTAACACTTGGTATGGCAACTCTCTGAGCTCAGGAAGGATCGTAATGGTTAAATGTCTATGTGGACTTGACTGTGCCATGGGGTGCCGAGACATTTGGTCAGATATTTTGGATGTGTCTGAGGATGTTTCTGGATGGGATCAGCATTTGAATTGGCTGACTGAGTAAAGCAGATTGACTTCTCCAAATGTGGATGGCCTCATCCTATCATTGAAGGCCTGACTAGCACAAAATGGCTAAGAGAGAGGGAGCCTCTGTCTGCCTGTCTTCCAGCTGGGACATTAGTCTTCTCTTGCCTTTGGATCCAGACTTGGACTAAAACTTAATGCCACGGTTTCTTCTGGGTCTCCAGCTTGCTAACTGCAGGTCTCGGGACCTCTTACCCTCCATAATTGTGAGATGAGAACCCTGACTGTACAAATGACCTGATAAACATTCGCTGGCTAGGTGACTGGAAAGAGCTGACTTAGTAAGTAATTTCTGAGATGCCACCTGCTGGAAAGTCCTTTATCCAGCAGCCAGTATGAACCCGGTTTGTGGTAGGGTTTTTCAGTGAGGCAGATTCTAGTTTCTGTTCGAAGACGATTGGTTTTTAGAGAGAAGCGCTGAAGGCGCCATTGCCTTCTTGCTTCTCTTCCTCCGCTTGTTCGTAAGCAGCAGAGTACAATCTGTACAGGGGAGTGTGAACAGCGTTTCTGTTTTTGTTTAAGAGTAAGAAATTGCCAGAGAAAATTAATTAGGGCTTGAATCAGCTTATTTAAAGCAATCATCTTCACACTAAAATATTACTTTGGTCTATTTCAGAGCATGTTTCTGTGTGTCATTTTGCCCCCTTCTGCAATTTGTACACTTCGATTTTCAGTTCTTAAAATTTGGAGGCCAGATTTCCCCAGAGGATTATCTTTCTAAATCAAATCCTCTTTATCAAGAATCTAAATTTAAAATGGTATGTTTTGATAAACATGCAGGTTAAATGGTTGGAAAACTACTTAGAGAAGATGCTGGGGCCCACACCTGCCTTCTTAGAAATCCCCAGAAAGGAACTAGGACTGCCAGTACTTAGTGTATCATTGGGCTGTAATATGTTTGTCATCCTGGTAGGCTGTTTTCACCAAATTTTTGCCAAGAAAAGAGACTTTAAGAATTATGTGTAGGCCTTAAACTTGGTGTCCTATTTCAGCATTCAGTAGATACCTGTTTCTGTTTAGTTTTAAGAAGATGTTAGGCTGGCTGGGTGGGGTGGCTCATGCCTGTAATTCCAACACTTGGGGAGGCCGAGGTGGGCAGATCACTTGAGGTCAGGAGTTCAGGACCAGCCTGGCCAACATGATGAAACCCCATCTCTACTGAAAATGCAAAAATTAGCTGCGCGTGGTGCTGCACTCCTGTAGTCCCAGCTTCTCAGGAGGCTGAGGCAGGATAGTCGCTTGAACCTGGTAGGCAGAGGTTGCAGTGAGCTGAGATCGCACCACTGCACTCCAGCCTCGGTAACAGAACAAGACTCCACCTCAAAGAAAAGAGATGTTCGATCACCAGCCAGTCTTGTGAACCACGTTCGCCTGCAGTGGAAGGTTCTTTGCAGATGGTAATACCCTTCCACCGTTTGCAGCATCTCTAGCTTGGCCTGATACTCAAACCATTGTGGGTTTTTTTTTTTCATAGCTGGCAAGAATTTAGCTACAGTTGGTCAGACGATTGTCTGCTTTGCATTAATAATGGAGTTTGATATTACAATAAGGGCAGTATTTCCTTTATTATGAGCTTAGCTTTTCCATTGGAACTGTGGGAATACCTTGGGAGATACTGTGGATTTGATTCCAGACTACCATCATTAAAGCAAATATAGCAATAAAGCGAATCACACACATTTTTGGTTTCCAAGCGCACTATGCTGTAGTCTTTTAAATGCACAATAGGCATTGTGTCTAAAAAATTGTGTACATACCTCAATTTAAAAATACTTTGTTGCCAAAAAATGCTAGCAGTCAGTGAGTCCTAATGATTTATTCTGGTGGAGGGTCTTGGCTTAGCGAGAATGGCTGCTGACTGATCAGGGAGGTAGTTGCTGAAGGTTGAGGTAGCTGTAGCAATTGATGGACTCTTTCATAAAAAATTTCTCTGTACCTTGCAATGCTATTTGATAGCATTTTACCTACAGTAGAACTTCTTTCAGAATTGGAGTCAAACCTCTCAAACCCTGCTGCTGCTTTATCAACTAAGTTTATGTAATATTTTGAATCCTTTGTTGTCATTTCAGCAGTGTTTACAGCATCTTCACCAGGAGTAGATTTCATCTTTGCTCATCTGTAAGAAGCAACTCCTCATCCTTTCAAGTGTTCTTGTGAGATTGCAGCGATTCAATCACATATTTAGGCTACACTCATAATTCTATAATAGTTCCCTAGCTATTTCTGTCACATCTGCAGTTATTTCCTCCACTGAGGTCTTAAGCTCCTCAAATTCATCCATGAGGGTTGGAATCAACTTCTTCCAAACTCCTGTTTCATTATTTATCCTGTTTTAACTTCCTCCCATGAAACATGAACTTTCTTAATGGTATCTAGAATGGTGAATCCTTTCCAGAAGGTTTTTAATTTACTTTGCGCAGATGCATCAGAGCAATCTCTGGCAGACTGGCCATAGTAGCCTTAGAAAATGGATTTCTTAAATAGTAAGACTTGAAAATAGGAATTACTCATTGATCCATGGTATGCAGAATGGATGTTGTATTAGCAGGCCTGAAAACAACATTCATCTCCTTGTACATCTCCTTTGGACTGAGTGCTTGGATGACCAGGTGCACTGTAAATGAGCAGTAATATTTGGAAAAGGAGGCTTTTTCTCTGAGAAGTAGCTCTCAACAGTGGGCTGAAAATATTCAGTAAATCATATTATGAACAGATGGGCTATAATCCAGACATTGTTATTCCATTTCTAGAGCACAGGTAGAGTAGATTTATTTAGCACCATTCTTAAGGAGTTTGGGACTCTTGAAATGATAATGAACATTGGCTTCAACTTAAGGTCACTAGCTACATTCGCTCCTAAGAAGAGTCGGCCTGTCCATTGAAGCCAGACATTAACTTCTCCTCTCTTTGCAAGTTCTAGAGGGCATTTTCTTCCAATAAAGGCTGTTTCATTTACATGGAAAACCTGTTGTTTAGTATAGCTACCATATTAGTTTGTTCTTGCATTGCTATAAAGAGCTACCTGAGACTGGGTAATTGAAAAAGAAAAGAGGTATAATTGGCTCACAGTTTCACAGACCATACAGGAAGTACGGCTGGGGAGGCCTCAGGAAACTTACAATCATAGTAGAAGGCGAAGGGAAAGCAGGCACATCTTACATGGCTGGAACAGGAGGAAGAGAGCAAAGGGGGAGGTGTTACACACTTTTAAACAATCAGATCTCTTGAGAACTCACTGTTACGAGAACAGCAAGGGAGAAGTCTGCACCTGTGATCCAATCACCTCCCAGCAGGCCCCTCTTCCAACACTGGGGATTACAATTCGACATGAGATTTGGGTGAGGACACAGCTCTAAACCATGTCAGCTACCTTCACAAATTATCTTCGCTAGATGTTCCGGATAGCTTGCTGCAGCTTCTTCATCAGCACTTGCTGCTTCATCTTATACCTTTATGTTATGGAGATGGCTTCTTTCCTTAGTCCTCATGAACCACCCTCTGCTAGTGTCAGACTTCGTCTGCAGCTTCCTCACCTTTCTGAGCCTTCATAGAATTGAAGAGAGGTAGGGCCTTGCCCTGGATTAGGCTTTGGCTTGACGGAGTGTTGTAGTTGGTTTGAACTTCTATTCAGACCATTCAGACTTTGCCCATATCAGCAATAAGGCTGTTTGTGCCTTCTTATCATTTGTGTGTTCACTGGAGTAGCACTTGTAATTTCCTTCAAGAACTTTGCCTTTGCATTCAAAACCTGGCTGTTTGATGCAAGTGGTCTGGTTTTCAGCCTGTGGAGGCTATTGACATGCCTTTCTCGCTAAGCTTAATCATTTATAACTTTTCATTTAAAGTGAAAGATGTGCTACTCTTCCTGTCATTTGAACCCTTAGAGGCCATTGTTGGGATATTAATTGCCTGATCTCAATATTGTTGTGTCTCATGAAACAGGGAGGCCCGAAGAGAGGGAGAGAGATGGGAGAATGGCCAGTTTGTGGAATAGTCAGAATGCAAACATTTATCAATTAAATTTGCCACCTTGTATGGGTGTGGTTTGTGGCATCCCAAAGCAATTACAATAGTAACATGAAAGGTCACTGATCACAGATTACCATAATAGATATAATGAAAAAGTCTGAAATAATGAGAGAATTAGTAAAATGTGACACAGAGACACGAACTCAACCTGTGCTGCTGGAGTAATGGCACTGATAGACTTTCTGGACACAGGATCGCCACAGACCTTCGATTTGTAAACAATGCACTGTGAAGTGCAGTGAAGTGGAGCACAGTAAAACAGGAGTGTGCTGTATACGTACACATGCTTTCTTTGGTGGCACTTCAGAAACTTAGGAAGCCTTGACCATTGTCCAAGCAGATGTGTTTCAGTGCCTGAGTATTTTATCCCAGGCAGAGTGGCAGAGTAGGTGAAATGTGTTTGTGTGTGTGTTTAACTGATAGTATTTATTTATTTGAGACAAGTTCTTGCTCTGTCACTCAGGCTGGAATTCAGTGGCACAATCACTGCTCACTACAGCCTTGACCAGCTGGGCTCAAGCAATCCTCTCACCTCAGCTTCCTGAGTAGCTGGGACTACAGGTGCATACTGCTATGCCTGGTTAATTTTTGTATTTTTTGAGGAGACAGGTTTTGTCATGTTACCCAGGCTGGCCTCAAATTCCTGAGCTCAAGCAGTCTGCCTGCTTCAGCCTCCCAAAGTGTTGGGCTTACAGGCATGAACTACTGTGCCCCGCTGATAGTCTTTATATTTTAGAGCAGTTTTAGGTTTACAGACAATTGAGCGAATAGTGCAGAGTTCCTTCATGCCCTTAGTTTCCTCTACTATTAACACCTTATATTTGTATGGTACATTTGTTACATTTGGTTGATATTGACTCATTATTATTAACTAAAATCTATAGTTTTTATTAGTGTTGTCCAGTTCAATGGATTTTGACAAATACATAATATGAAGCTACCATTGTGGTATCATACAGAATACTTTCACTGCCCTAAACATCACCAGTACTCCCACCTATTCATTCCTTCCTGCCTCCTCCTGAGCCCCTGGCAACCATTGATCTTTTTACTATCTCCATAATTTTGTCTTTTCCAGAATGTCGCATAGTTGAGATCTTACAATAGTTAGGCTTTTCAGATTGGCTTTTGCCACTTAGTAATGTGCATTTAAAGTTTGTGTTTTTTCATGGCTTGATAGTTCATTCCGTTTAGTGTTGAATAACGTTCCCCCGTCTGGATGGAATACAGTTTATTATCCATTTACCTACTGAAGGACATCTTGGTTGTTTCTTGTTTAGGGTGATCCTCAATAAAGCCGCTATAAACATTCGCTGCAGGGTTTTGTGTGGTCATAAGTTTTCACCTCATTTGAGTAAATACCTAGGAGTGCAACTGAAGGCTCTGTAATAGGCTTTTGACCAGGTGATATATTCTTGGTCCCAGTGTCTTTTCTTTTGCTGACAATTGACCTCCTTATTATGTCAACCTAACCAGGCCCCCCTCTTCCAGGGCTTGCTCTTCTTCACAGGGAGCTTTATCTGAACAATCAGGACACGAAGGTCTTGCTTATGTTTTCGGGAAAGAGTGTTTATAATATTTCTTAATCATGGTTCCAACTTATTTCAACTCATAATTATATGATCATTTTTTTTAAATTCTAGTAGAATATGTATATATAACATACAATTTGTGATTTTAACCATTTTTAAGTATACAATTCAGTGCCATTCATTATATTCACATCATTGTGCAACCATCACCACAATCTGTTTCTAGACCCCGTATCCGGGAATAATGACCATTTTAAAAGAGGAATTTAAAGAAATACATCTGAAGCTGTATTTGGCAAAATGTTTCTATCAGTCATTCCCAAAATCTCAGTGGCTATTGACAGCAATCTTTATGTTTCCCTTATGATACACATATGTCATTTTCTTTTGTCTAGAACTTAGTTACATGGCCACATCTAACTGCAAGGGAGCTTGGGAAATGTAGTCTAGCTACATACATAGGAATAAGAACAAATTGGCTTGGTGATTTGTTGGTATTCCTGGCCATATTAAGTAAGATTATTAAATCATATACATTGTTAACTTGATCTTTCAGAGATGACATGACAGTAATTGCATGGTTTCATAGATCTGGTTATGTTACAGGAGAGCATTTTTCCATCCTCTGCTCTCTTTCCATCTAAATTTTAATTATCTTATCCTTTTAACACTGAGAGAGCTTCCTGAAATAAAATTATATGCCTATTTTGATAACTACCTATTTGATAGTGATGTTCTATAAAACTCTGAGAAAAGTCACCAAGGAGGCCGGGTGCGGTGGCTCACGCTTGTAATCCCAGCATTTTGGGAGGCTGAGGCGGGCGGATTACCTGAGGTCAGGGGTTCAAGACCAGTGTGGCCAACATGGTGAAACCCCATCTCTACTAAAAAAAAAACAAAAATTAGCTGGGCATGGTGGCACATACCTGTAATCCCAGTTACTCAGGAGACTGAGGCAGGAGAATTGCTTGAGCCTGGGAGATGGAGGTTGCAGTGAGCTGAGATTGTGCCACTACACTCCAGCCTGGCCAACAGAGCAAGACTCTGTCTCCAAAAAAAAAAAAAGTCAACAAGGAGCCTCCACAGTAGTTAATATAGCAATTTTTATGGTCAGATGTTAAAAAAAAACCTCAGGTCTTCAGTCTTGTGTCAAAAGGCAGAGAAGCAGTCTTGAAGCTTTCCAGACATTGATTTGGTTTCAAGGTAATGGGCTACTATTGAGTTTACATGTAGCATTGGTCTTCTGCTATTGTCTTTATAAGAAAAGCATGTGAAATTTGGAATTGGAAATGGCATTTCCTAACCAGAGCAGCAGGTTCAGATAGTGATGCTATAAATTTTGGCACAGGACTCTGTTTCCTAATAAAATTTAATGAAAAATTGACAAGATTTGTACAGTGTTTTAATGGTTGACCCCCTGAATGCATCTAATTAGCTTATTACAGTTTGAAAGCAAGTTCAGCTGCCTAAATATGTGACTTGGTATTTTGAACTTGTTTGTTAGGCCTCAGCTTGCAGATAATAGAAGTTCGTTGTCCAATATTAATTTTAAATAAGCGCCTACTGTTCTCTAGAAACTCCCATTCCCTTAAGGAAAAGTGTTTCATATGAGCCTCTCGTTGCTGGGAATAGCTGTGTAAGCATTGTGGAAGTTTTTCCACATTAAAATGTAGTCTGCCAGTTCATTTATTCCTTTTAGGGTTCTGACAGTCGCTTTTATTTATGCACCCCTATAGAGCTGTCTTTAAACTCACTCAGCAAATTGGAAACATTTAGCTTGGACGGAACCTCTTTATCTTCCAGTAATCTCACCATAGAGACCGCTGTACTCTCAAATACATCGTTAATACTTTTAGTAAGAATGGCCTGCTTTCATTCTCTTATTACTGAGCCATTATTCTGGACTCTGTTTATTATAATTCCAGACTCGAAGTAATTATCCCATTGAAAAGACCATGCGTGTGTACACCCTGTTGTGACACAGCGGGTTCTGTCCTATCTGACCTTGCCTGCTTTGTGAACTGTTAGGGTCTCAGAAAAGCTAAAATAACCACCAAAAAAGAAAAATCTTATATTTTTAAATTTTAATTTTTTATAGTTTTTATTCTATTTTTTAATTGAGACAAAATAGATGTATATAATTTACCATCTTTACCATTTGAAGTGTATACTTTGTTGGTATTAAATATATTCTTTACTCTCCCTTCACCCATCCCCACCCCCGCCCCGCCCAACTCCTCTTCCCAGCCTCTGGTAGTAATTTAAAGTGTGAGTGACAGTCTCATTTCTTATAATTATGTGATCATTTGTTTTTTTAAAAAAATTGTGGTAGAGTAGGTATAACATGGAATTTGTGATTTTATTCTGTCTCCGTGAGATCTACCTTTTTAGCTCCACATGATTGAGAACATGTGACAGTTGTCTTTCTGTTTCTAGCTTATTTCACTTAACATAATGACCTCCAGTTCCATCCATGTTGCTGCAAATGACAAGATTCATTTTCTTTTATGGCCAAGTAGTATTCCATTGTATATATATCCACAATTTTCTTTATTCATCTGTTAATGAACACTTAGGTTGATTCCATATCTTTGCCGTTGTGAATAGTGCTTCAATAAATAAACATGCATGTGCAAATATTCCTGACACCTGGTTTCTTTACATCTGGGTAAATAGCCAGTAGTAGGATTGCTGGATCTATTAACATGTTAATTCTATTTTTAGTTTTTTAAGAAATTGCCATAGCGTTTTCATAGTGGCTGTGCTGTGAAGATGTGTCGGTGGGTGGGCGGAGGATAAAAAGAGATTAGTTAATGGTTACAGACATACGTTAGATAGAAGAAATAAATTCTAATGTTCAATAGCAGTGTAGGGTACCATAGTTAACAGCAGTGTATTGTATATTTCAAAATAGCTAGAAGAGAGGACTTGGAATTATCCCAACACAGAGAGGTGATGAATACTCAAGGTGATAAATGCTTCAGATCCCTAATTTGATCATTACACAGTGCAAGCGCGTGATAGAGTATCACATTTGTCCCCTCAAATACATGTACAAGTGTTCGTATCAATAAAAAATATATACAAAAAGCCAAACCTTTTTAGCTACAAAATCTGTCTCTTATTTTCAAATACATGTAGTTAGAAAGTGCTAGAGTCCTGTAGCATAAGTATTCAGAGTTTACGCAAGCCTTCGTCCTCAGGCAGACTTAGCAGCTGTTATCTAAAGCCAGACTTGCAGCATCAGAGATCACCGGGAGCTTGTCCAAAAGGCAAGAGTCTTGGGCTCTGCCCCAGACCTTCTGACCCAGAATCTGTGCTTCCTCAGACTTCCCTGGTGGCTCTGGTAGGTATTAAAGTCTGAGAAGCACTGGTTGGAGATCTTTTACCTGAGCCTGTCATCATGGAATCACCAGTCAGTATGAGGAGTGACCATAACATTTCAACTCAAACTCTATTTCTAAAATGAAAAATCTGTCTATTGGAGCTAATTAGGTTCATGACAAATATCAAACTCTTTCCATTATTTTCTGATGTTCTCATGTTCTGACAATGGCAGTGGCAGGAACATGTCCTTAGATGACTGGATTGAAAATAGTAAGGCTCTTTCATGTATTTAGAATCCAGTCTTTGACTCCCTGTGATAGGGAATTCAGGCATTCTTGAGACTTCTCAACAGATTCTGACTTTCCCAGGTACAGGCTTATCCAGACGACATGTTTGGAGATCAGCCGAGAGAGGGAATGACACTTATCCTTATTATATGTCACTGTTGCTCTCCAATATTTGAAAGACACACTGTATAAAGCAAAAAAACCTTCTGTCCTGGCTTCTGACGTTAATTCAATTTTAGTTACTTTGAGAGGGCAGAAGAACAGTCTACCTAGAATGTTAGGGGTTCCTAACAACTGAGAATTTCTTCTCAAGTCAATGGGCCAAAGAAATGATTTCTTCAAAAGTAAAATCTATTTCTCACTTAGAGTATTTCCTTTTAGTTCTAAATAATTTGTATATGTCTGCTAGGTTATGCCTTTTTATTCTAGAGAAGAGGCTCCAAAGAGGGTAGTTTTTTTTTCTTTTAATACTGTGCTGTAATAGTCTTTTGTTCCCCATTGGGATGGAAAACAAAGGAAAAAAGAAGTGGCATTCCCATAGGGAATATTTCCTAACTTTCTAATGCAAAGTTTCTAATCTGAAAACCGACACATATTTTTAAAAGAATGCCAACGTGATTTAATCTGGTTTTATTCTGTTTGGGGACTGAAGTGCCCCGGGTAAGGGACAGCGTTCCTGAGCCCTCCTGTGCCCCTGCTCCCCATCCCCGCTGTGCTTCCTCTTCTGCATTGTCTTCTTTGCTCTTAAACACACACGTTTTAAAATAAAACTTTTTTTTTTTTTTTTTTTTTTTTTTTTTAAAGAGATGGCACCATCGTAGCTCACTGTAACCTCAACTCCTGGGCTGAAATGATCCTTTCTGCCTTAGCCTTCTGAGTAACTGGGACTGCAGGTGTGTACCACGGCGCCTGGCATATTTTTTATTTTTATTTTATTGTAGAGACAGGGTTTTGCTTTGTTGCCCTGGCTGGTCTTTAACTCCTGGCCTCAAGCTATCCTCCTGCCTTGGCCTCCCAGAGTTCTGAGATTATAGGTGCGAACCACCATGCCTGGCCTAAAATACTTTTTAAAACTTCTTTTCATTTGCTTCTTCCCTTAACTTTCCTCCACTGTCCACCACTTCTGCTGATCTGACTCCTACCGTCACTCTCACTAAAACTTCACTGCAAGATCACCAGACACCAAGTCCCGTGGCTTCTTTACCATTTATCTTATCTACTTTCTCTACTCCCTGGATTCCTGTGACATTGGTCACTCAAGGTTTGCTTCTTGAGAGCAATGGAATTGGAATCCCAAGTTTTCCCACTTACTAGCTCTGTGCCGAGGGCAAGACACTTAATTCTGATGTGCCTCAGTTTTGTTGTAAGATCAGGATAGGAAAAACTTACCCCATAAAGTTGATGCAGAGTGCATAGAAGAATGTCTGGCACATAGTAAGGGTTCCTTAGGGAAGAGTCATACTTACTGTTATCATTAAAGGTCATTTCTTTGAGGCTGTTTGGGCTGCATCCTCATTGTAGGTGTTCACTAACTTTCCCCCTCCCTTTCAGATGGCCTCTTCTCTTCAAGCTTTTCTTTGATGATCTCTGGGTTTCCCACATCTACATCTTTGCCTCTGATTTTTTTTCTGAGGGCAGAAGTTTAATGTCTAACCTCGGGCTGACCATTTACACCAAAAGTCTCACCATACCTGCCAAAACGCAGCTCATTCTCCTGTCACCTGGAAATCTGTTCTGTCTCTGCCTCAGTCCTGCCTCTCTCATCACATCTCTGTTAATGCTGCCACTGTCTTTACAGCTCCTGCTGCGGCGTCACAGCTCTTGCTTCTCATTGCCATCACTGAGTCCTCCAGTTGATCTCCAGCATCTGTTGTCTTTTCGTGGTGTCATGCAGTGTCTTTGCTTTGCTGTTCCCGCTGCCGTTCCCTGCAGGGCACATGCTGTTTGTATTAGTTGGTTGAGCCGCTCTCTCAATACCATGGAATAGGTGGTTTGAACAGTGGACATTTATATTCTCCTAATTCTGGAGGCTGAAAGTCCAAGATCAAGGTGCCGGCTGGGTAGATAGGTTCCTGGTGTGGGCTTGCTTCCTGGTTGGCAGACAGCTGCCTTCTGGCTGCATCCTCCCTGGCCTTTTCTGTGTGCGTGCGAGATCATCCCTAGTGTCTCTTCTTACTGGGATAACAGTGCTCTCGGACTAGGACCTCACCCTATGACCCTGTTTAACCTTAATTACCTCCTTAAAGACCCCATCTTCAAATAGAGCCATATTGAGAGTTAGGGCTTCAACACATCAAGCTGGGGAGACACCGTTCAGCACAGAACACCCTTGGCGCTGTTGCTGGGTAACTGTCCTGACTTCCCGTCTCCCCTCGGCAGTCCAGCTTCACACAAGGGTGAGAATAATCTTTCTAACACACGGCTTTGGCCTCTCCCTCCCATTCCTAATTACTCGACTTGGCTCCCCGTGGCCCAGATGCAGTGAGAGGAAAATGACCACTGTCAGGTGCCTTTCCTCATTTCTCAGTTCCTTAGGCTCACTCCTTTGGAAATTGGAGATAACATGACTAACCCCATGTTATTGAAGGATTAGATAAATTCTAGCGAAGAATTGTTGTTTTAATCTGATGAAAACCAAGTTCCTACTCTCCAGCCTCCATTTGAGGTCCTGCATCACTAAGTGTAATCCCATGTGGTTCTAGGGCCAGCAGCCTCCCATCACTGGGACGCAGACTTTGCATCATAGCAGGATCCCCAGGACCCTTGGATGGGAGGGACTGGCTTATCCTTACTGCCTGGTTCTAGGCTCCAGCCACAGGATGGAAAGGACAGCGCCTTGGAGGCACCTACTTGGCTTCAGACTCCAGCTCCTTTACTTGCTAGCTCTGTGTCCAAAGACAGGTTTACAGAAGCTGTCTTTGTCTTGTTTCCCCTCTGAAAAATGGGGAGAGGTGGAGGTTTACCTCACAGAGGTTTTGAGGATTAGCTGAGAAGTTTTGTAAATAACAGAGCATCTACCCTTGTGATTTTAAATTGAATTTCATATTTGAAACCAAGCACTTTTTATTTGGAGTCAAGGTTTGTTTATTGTGGCATAGTGTAGGGAGTGAAGGGTGTGGGGTGTTCATGAACCTCTCATCCTCTCTGCCCTCTCACCCTGTGGGTCAGGGCCCCCTGGTCTCCCTCTGAGAAGATGTGACTAGCAAGGGATGTGATGGGAGACTTCTTTTCTGTGGAGGGTAAACCAGCTGCTGCTCAGTGAAAGGTGGAGAGAGCCCTTCCAGCTCTCAGAAGGGGCCGAGAGCTGGGATGTGCCTGGCTGTGGCCGGAGCCCAGTCCCATTAGGCCCTGCCCCCGTGATTGCTGTGAGAGGTGCTTGCTCCCTTTCTTCCCAGCTCCCTCAGGGCTGGTGAATATAAGGCAGAGGAGTTCTTGGGTGGTTTTTTTTTTTTTTTAAGCCCTTTTCAAATTTACAGAAGGATTGCAAGAATAAGAATAGTACAAAGAATACCTGATCCTGCCTTAGTTTGCTGAAGATAATGGCTTCTAGCTCCATCCATGTCCCTGGAAAGGACATGATCATGTTCCTTTTTATGGTTGCCTAGTATTCCATGGCATATATGTGACAATAACACACACTGGGGCCTGTTTGAGGGGTATGGGGGAGGGAGAGCATAAGGAAGAATAGTTAATGAATGCTGGGCTTAAGACCTAGGTGATGGGTGATCTGTGCCGCAAACCACTATGGCACGCGTTTACCTATGTAACAAACCTGCACATCCTGCACATGGACCCCGGAACTTAAAAGCTGATGGGGGAAAAAAAAGAACAGCTGCATTCTCTACTCAGTCACTGTTAACATTTAGCCCCATCCGGTTCACCAGTCTCTCTGTATGTGGATGTCTGTAAACATGCATAGTCTTATTTTCTGAGCAATTTGAGAGGAAGTTGCATATACATCATGGCCCCTGCCCCTAAATACTTGTTTGTGTTGCCTGAGAAAGGCAATATTCTCAGCACCGTTGTCAACATCAGTGAATTTGATTTTTTTTTTTTTTTTTGAGACAGAGTCTCTTGTTGCCCAGGCAGTGGTGCGAACTCAGCTCACTGCAACCTCTGCCTTCTGGGTTCAAGCAATTCTTGTGTCTCAGCCTCCTGAGAGAAGCTGAGACTACAGGCATGTGCCACCACAGCCAGGTAATTTTTGTATTTTTAGTAGAGTTGGTGTTTCACCATATTGGCCAGTCTAGTCTTGAATTCTTGACCTCAGCTGATCCGCCTGCCTCGGCCTCTGAAAGAGCTGGGATTACAGGTGTGAGCCACCAGGCCTGACCAGTAAATTTGAAATTGATACAAGACTTTTACCTTATCTGAGGTCATATTCCAGTTTTTTCAGTGGACCGAGTAATGTTCTTTATAGAATTTTCTTTTTCCTTTCGGTAAGGACCCAGTTTACCATCAGGTATGACCTTTAGTGGTTGTATCTTTTCAGTGTGATTTAATGTAAATTATTTTCACAGCCCTTGTCCTTTATGACATGTTTTTGAAGAATGCAGCCCCTCCTCTTTTAAAAACTAGAACTGGGAGAGATCCAAGATGGCCGACTAGCAACAGCTCAGGAAAGTAGCTCCCAGTGAAAGCGCAGAGAACCAGTGGACGCCGCACTTTCCGACGAATTTTTGTTGCCCACAGACCGCGAGATTCCCAGCAGAGAAGCCACACGGGTCGCCAGCGCGACTCTTTTGGCCGGCGCGGCTCTTTTGCCGGCGCCCAGTGCGGTGCTTCCCGGTACGGAGTACATGGGACGGACGGGCTCGGATGGTCCCATCCCCACAAGGAAAACAGCAATTGGAAGCACTGAGGACTGAGAGTTTCACAGCAAGCACAGCGAACCCGGGAAGGTCCAGCTCTGTGGGGAAGGGGCGTCTGCCAAAGGAAAACTAAGAAACAAAAAAACTTCATCACCGGGCGGAGAGAGATCCAAGATGGCCGCGTAGCAGCAGCTCGGGATTGTGGCTCGAGGTGAGGGCGCAGAGAGCGAGTGGACGCCGCAGTTGCAGACGAATATTTGATGCCCACGGACTGCGAGATTCCCGGCGAGGGAGCCACACGGGTCGCCAGCGCGACTCTTTTGGCCGGCGAGGCACTTCTCGGTGCGGAGTGTGTGGGACTGGGTGGTGCCCTTTTAGTCGGGCTCCGCTGGTCCCATCCCCACAAGGAGACCAGCAATTGGAAGCGCTGAGAACTGAGAAGCACAGCTGAACCCGGGAAGGCCCAGCTCTGTGGGGAAGGGGCGCTCCCCGAAGGAAAACTAAGAAACAGAAAAAACTTCATCACCAACAAGCCGGACGTCCACTCAGAGACTCAATCTGAAAGTCGGCAATTACAAAGACGACAGGTGGATAAATCCACAAAAATGGGAAGAAACCAGTGCAAAAAGGCTGAGAACACCCGAAATCAGAATGCCTCTCCTCCTACAGGGGATCGCAGCTCCTCA